>JBAKBP010002313.1:0-180780 GCA_037953745.1 Lithodes maja
CCTGCCTTTTTGTTCTGTCCTTTTCTATCTTTCTCTGGCTTGTATCCATTTGGCCCCATTCAGCCTACTGTTTTAAGACGTTTATTCCCATCCAGGTGTACAATTTTTACTGGTGAGCGGTAGCGAGCCAGCATATTTTTTATTTTTGTTTGACAGCAGGCTAAATTTGTACATTTTTCGATAGAAAAATGTCTCCGGCGAAGCCGGATTTCTTCATATAATGCTGGCTCGCTATCGCTCGCCAGGAAGAAATCGACACCTAGATGGGGATAAACGTCTTAAAATAGTTGGCTGAATGGGGCCGAATGGATACAAGCCAGAGAAAGAGTGAAAAGGACAGAAATAACAAAAAGCAGGTCACCCCCCTTAAATGATATGCGCAAGATCATAGTAAACGCGTTAAAGGGTAGTGCTTGTTGTTTTGGTCTATGTATTTATTAATTTATTTACTTTTTAGTTTCCTCGCTAGACCTCCAAAAAAAAAAAAAAAAAAAAAAAAAAAAAATCCCCTAAACTCCCTTTCAAGATAAATTTGTACAGTTTTCGGTAGAAAAATGTCCCGGTCCCTTCTAAAATTACAAGCTCGCCGGCACCGAAATGCACGAAAGATATTAATATTGACAAAGAAATGGGGCGAAAGGTCTCTAAATCGCCAAACTCATGGGGCAAATATCTTAAAATCTCCAAACTAATGGGGCTAAATATGAGGGAGAAAGGGGTCGATAAACAGCGGCTACCTTTCCCTTAAGGGGGGTGACCTGCTTTTTGTTATTTCTGTCCTTTTCTTTCTTTCTCTGGCTTTTATCCATTCGACCCCAATCAGCCAACTATTTTAAGACGTTTATCCCCATCTAGGTGTCGATTTCTTCCTGGCGAGCGATAGCGAGCCAGCATTATATGAAGAAATCCGGCTTCGCCGGAGACATTTTTCTATCGAAAAATGTACAAATTTAGCCTGCTGTCAAACAAAAATAAAAAATATGCTGGCTCGCTACCGTTCACCAGTAATTAATTGACACCTGGATGGGGATAAACGTCTTAAAACAGTAGGCTGAATGGGGCCAAATGGATACAAGCCAGAGAAAGATAGGGCAGGACAGAACCAAAACAGGTCACCGCCCTTAAGTCTATGGTCCCATCACAGGTTGTCGAAGGTCAAAGTAATATTATAGAGACGTTGTATTAAGGGGGGTGACCTGCTATTTTTTCTCTCTTTCTGGGTTGTATCCATTCGGTCCCATTCACCCTACTGTTTTAAGACGTTTATCCCCATCCAGGTGTCGATTTAAACATGGCGAGCGAAAACGAGCCACCATATTTTGGATAATGAGTTAGACAGCTGGCTAAATTTGTACATTTTTCGATAGAAAAATGTCTCTGGTGAAGCCGGATTTTTCGATGAAATGCTGGCTAGCTATCGCTCGCCACGAAAAAATCGACACCTGGATGGAGATAAATGTCTTGAAACAGTAGGCTGAATGGGGCCGAATGGATACAACCAAGAAAGAGGAAAAAGAGGGTCAACCCCTTAATAGGTATGCAATATAGATGATGTAATTTCAACGAGAGTAATAACGTGATAGTACTTATGACTGCAGGTATAACAACTACCATATTATATTGATTGGCTAGGAAAACGGCAAAACTGTTATAATTAACATCGAAAATGACAAGGCTTGTCTAGAAATACAGATAATCAAATTATGACGTATACAGACTAATAACACACACAACAAAGCCACTCCAACAGCTTCTCTCTCTCCAACTGTACATTCTTCAGCAAATAGGAAAGTAGAAAGTAGCTACGAGGTGCCGTTGTAAAGGCTTATCCCTCAATACTGTACCTTCACCCGACCTGACCTGACACCTACTCTACTCTATACTGTAAAAAAAAAAAAAAAAAAAAAAAAAAAATCTAGGGGTTATAAAGGGTATGATAAATTATGAAATCAATGGTTATGTTAATCTGATTTACCTTTGTATCCTTAACCCCTTCTGTACCGGCGACGTCTTCTTAATTTGAATATAGCTTTATTTAGAGGATTTTGTGCAGCCTGAGAAGGATCCGTGGTAGTCAAAGAAGTTAAGTGAGATAGTTCAAAACCTGTTGATTACTGAAGACCCATTACAAACTGGATAAAATCGTCTAATAGTAGCCAGAGTAAGGTTAAGGGGAGGCAGACTGTTTGTTTGCTCTATTAATTCATTTATTCATATATTTTTTAGTTTCCTCGCTAGACCTCCATGAAGCTTAGAAAAACTCCCCTCAAGATAAATGTGTACATTTGTCGGCAGAAAAATGTCCCGGCCGTAGGCCGGTTCCTCTTAAAATTGTAGGCTCGCTATCGCTCGCCAGGAAATAATCGACACCTAAATGGCCCAGCATCCTGGGTTCGAATCCACGGACTGCCACATGTGTTTGTAAATTTCATTAATCGATTTTAGGAGTATGGTTGGTTGTTGGAAGGAACATAATAATTGACAACGAAATGGGGCGCAAGGTGTTAAAATCGCCAAATTATTGGGCCAAACGTCTTATAATCTCAAAACTAGTGGGGCTTAGCATTAGGGAGATGAGGGTCCAGAAAAACGGTCTGCCTCCCCTTAAGAGGACGTCGCCGGTACAGAAGGGGTTAAGATAGATGGGTTAATTATAGAGATGCACCGATGCAATAATGTTGGCCCGATACTGATACCGATACTGATACCGATACTGATACCGATACCGATACCGATACTGATACCGATACTGATACCGATACCGATACCGATACCGATACCGATACTGATACCGATACTTTCCAGTCATATATTTATGGGTACTTTATTACCTTTGCCTTCTAGATTACTGGAATGTTGTCGACTGAGTACTAAGTAGGTAGTTACTATATAAATATACACATAATAACCAGGCTTCATTAACTATATTGTTATTATATACTAAATTAGGATGTCGAACTGTAAATTATATATATACTGTACAATGGTTTAACTTCGTCTTCCATTACACAAGGTACACTCGGATACCATAGTCTCTAGCCCACTCATAAGAATCTGTGGACCTCCTTTGATTTTATTTATGCAATTATAACTATAGGGAGTTATCTTTAGATAGAACTTGCTTTTCCATAAATAGTATATATAGTTTTGTAGTTGATGTATGGACAAATATATTCATACATTAGTTTCCAGAGATATACTGCCATAATTAGAAATAGATGAAGTCCACGAATATTTAGGAGTGGGCTAGAGACTATGGCATCAGAGTGTACATTGTAACGGCTCAGACGGGGTTGCTTTTCTGTAGTTGGAGTGTATTACAGAAAAGTCCCACGACAAACTGCCCCATGATACAGTAGAGATCCTTAGATACATTACTTGATCTGTAATGTCATCACTGCGGCTGATGTTGGCATAGTGCTAAATATATCTCAGCAGTCTCCCTGCAACACCTGCACCTGCAGTATCTGCAAATCACTCCAGTCTCAACTGTGCCACAAGACAACATCATGCCAAGACTTTATTGTACGGTCGCGCTAATAAAGCCGGTATCACAGGAGAGCATTTTATAGTCAACATTTGATGATCAACCTTTTTCTGGCAACATTTCTGGACTATTGTGCACTGGTATCGGAAACTAAACCTATGGTAAATGAATTTAGGTAACCAAAATAGTATAAATGTTGACCTCATAAGCTGCCAGACCAGTGTTGAGCATAAAATTGTTAAGTGAAAAAGCGCTTGTGTGATACCGGCTTTAGTCATGTCCCAGCTGTCATTACGTTTGGTTCGCTCTACGTTGTATTAGTGTCTGTCAGATGTTGAAAAGGGTGGGTAAGTGTAGGAACATGTTTGTATATTTCACTCGATATGAAGAAATGAAGTTTATATATTGTCGAAACCAACTTTTGATCACAACATACTTGGTGCCGAGACATCACTTATTAGCGCGACTGTACATTAGGCATCTTGGACTTTACATCAATGTAATGGCCAAAATATTATATGAACGAACTTTTGGTCTTGACACTTAAATATCATGTAGATATGCTTTACCCTAGGTTATCAAATGTGTTTTATTAAAAGCTTTGGAAAGGAGATTATGATTTATGAAAATTCATGATTGTGTTTTGAAGCATTGGAGCTTCGTTTGGGATGCTTCAGGTATATAATTTTGATTTACGAAGTGTCGTGTTTTGTACATATGAGCTTTTGTGAAGCTTCAGATAGTTTTTCATATGTATATTGAGGCATTTGAAGGTGTCTGTAAGCTTCAGGTAATGAGATTCTGATTTACAAGTTAACAATAGGTTAATGTGTGGCACATGGGTCATCAGTATCAGTTTGTGGTTACACCAGCCCTAAGGCGGAGCTTGGGTAGTTATTAGGACGTTACTCGTTCTCAATTATTCGGTGAGTGTTAAAGCTAATAATTAATTATATTAACCCGTTAAGCGCGAGCTATTTGTAGTGCACACCCTACCGCCAGGTGACAATATTAGGCCCCATTCCCACCTCAAATCGTCATTTTATGATTAATATCGTTATTACATATTCATATGCGCCTATTTTATGTATAATATGAAGATAGTAACATGTAACAACAATAAAACAAGTGGGAATAGTGTTTGGATGGGCATAATAGCGAATTAATTCAAGCCGGTCCATTCATGAATTGTGGAGCAGAGCGAGCCAGACCCTCCCCTCGCGAGGTCTGAAGCCTAACTGACTTACTCACACACACTCTTCCTTACGCAACACACTCGCTAGTCACATGACACCACCATAGAACCAGCTTGGAGATGTTGACACGACAAAAATATACCAATGAATAAGGGAATAACAGGATAAATAGGTGATAATTAAAGGGGGGGGGGAAGGGGGGTAAAGGGGGGAAAGAGGGGATTTTGACAGATGTGGAGGAGTGAAAGGAGGTATGGAGGGGAATTATCTCACTTAATCACCCTTTCATTTGTTTTAAGTGCTACTGAGGCTTTTATTTTTTTATTTTTTTAGGCCTTACCTCGAGGTTCCTCGCCCTTGCCCACCAAAACCTCTTAAGAGTGTTCTTGCTGTTCCCGGGTTAACTAACCTTTTCTGTGTAGGTGACATATTTTAGACTTTGTTTTGGCTATATTTAAATGCTTGTTTGCAGTTAGGAAGGTTTTGTGGAACTAAAAGAAAAATGATTGCGATGGTTTCAATTGGTTTGTACCTGTGTGGTTTCTAGAGATAATACCCGAGTTAATTTGGATCGTCTTGTGTTAATTAGAATAAAGACTTCACCAGTACTGTGGGGGTTGAAGCTTTGTGTGAGTTACTGACAGGACATAATACTGTATATACAATTTGTTTTGTGGTGTGGTAATATTCCATACAATGTGAATTGTTATCTACAAGCAGGACACAGAATCGTTGCATTGACTAGAATATATTTGAAATCACCGGTTTATAATGGACTTGCCAATATTACTGAATAGATATTAACCCCTTCTGTACCGGCGACGTCTTTTTAAGTGTATTCTAGCTATATTTAGACGATTCTGTGTAGTTTAAGAAGGATCTGTGGAAGTAAATATGGTCAAGTGGGATAGTTCGAAGCCTGTTAATTGCTGGAGGCCCTTTTTAAACTGAATAAAAGCGTCTAACAGCAGCCAGAATAAAGTTAAAAGGACGACACGGTAATGGAGGGGTTAAATAATACTAGTTCATATATGTGGACAAAGTTTTATTCTTTCGAGTCAATAATTCATTATAGAATTTAAATTTGAATAATTATTTGTTTGGATACCTGTGTCTGGTCAATGTGACGAGCTGGTGTTTGAGGTGTGGGTGACATGTGATATGTATTTACTATTGTAAGGTTTAACTATTATTTACTATTGTAAGGTTTAACTATTATTTACTATTGTAAGGTTTAACTATTATTTACTATTGTAAGGTTTAACTATTATTTACTATTGTAAGGTTTAACTATTATTTACTATTGTAAGGTTTAACTATTATTTACTATTGTAAGGTTTAACTATTATTTACTATTGTAAGGTTTAACTATTATTTGGTAAGAGTTGTGTTATCGGGCGTACCACTACCGACATACAACATAAAGCATTTATAAATACTTAACCTAACTAAAAAACCTAACCTAACCTAGTATTCTCATTACTACATGAATACTAGGTTAGGTTAGGTGGTTAGGTTAGGTTAGGTTAATGTTTTAGAGAGGAGTTATGCTGTATGTCGGTAGTGGTACGCCCGATAACACAAGTTTTACCAATTATTTTGTGTAATATAACAAAATTACTACTTAGATAACTTATTATGGAGTTGGTTATGATATTGTATAAGGTCGTCAACTGTTAGATACTATTGGTTGTAATTCTTATTCATCATCGACAAACTAATTATTATTGAAATGATTTCGGAGCTAAGGCTTCGCAGGGTATAATCCTGTCTAGCGGGTGGACCTGTACATATATCTCAATAATTTGGTGATGTTACAATATTTGATTACATTTTACATTCATAATTACTCCACTAATATACTAGGTTAGGTTAGGTTAAAGATATTGTTCAATGTTACTTGGTAAATAGGCATCTGAAAAACAGTTTTACCCGCTACACAGGATCTTACCCTTCGCAGTAATATTGTTATTGTTGTTACTATGTTTGTTTTTGTTTCAGTTAATCATCAAAAATAAAGATGCATTACCGGGTGACCACAATGGTTTGAGTTACTCCTTACAAAATTAATGAATATGGCTCGGCTGCATTCGGAGCAAGTACAGTCGCACTAATAAGTGATGTCTCGGCACCAAGTATGTTTTGATCAATAATTGGTATCAGCAAAATCTAAGCTTCATTTCTTCATATTGAGTGCAATATACTAGCAGTTTCCTACACTTACCCACCCTATTCAACATCTGACAGACATTAATACAGTACAGAGCAAGCCAGAAGTAATGACAGCTGGGACATGACTTATTAGCGCGACCGTACAGTTGCGGCCAGTTCCACACAGGACACCCAATAGGTGGCAGCACAATTAGTATTTTACAATGATCTGGTAACACTGATGAAGGGTGGGTAAGAGGTAAGGGATGGGGGAGGAGAGAGACAGGCGAATTACGGTGGGGAGGGTGGGAAACTAGAGGGGGGGGGGGTAGAGGAAAAAAGGTGGGGGACTGAAGAAAGCAGAGTTAAGGGGAGGAAGACCGTTTTTCTGGACTCCCTTCTCCCTAATGTTTAGCCCCACTAGTTTTGAGATTATAAGACGTTCGGCCCATTAGTTTGGCGATTTTAACACCTTTCGCCCCATTTCGTTGTCAATTTTAAGACTTTTCATGCCATTTATGTGTCGATTATTTCCTGGCGAGCGATAGCGAGCCTGCATTTTGAAGAGGAAATGGCCTTCGGCCGGGACATTTTTCTACCGAAAAATGTACAAATTTATCTTGAAGGAGGGTCTAGGGGGTGTTTTTTTAAGCTTGATGGAGGTCTTGGGAGGAAACTAAAAGAAAATATATGAATAAATTAATTAATAGACCAAACAAAAAGTCAGTCTCCCCTTAAGGGATAGAGGAGAAGGGACGCAGGCGAGTTACAGGGGAGGAGGATAGGAGGTGGAGGGTGGTGGAATAGTGAGGGAGGCTGTGATGTCGAGTTGTAATTGAGTAAACCTGTAGACCAATATATGGAATTAGGGGAAAATATAACCGAAACTACCACTAATTTTCCCATGGTTTTTCTTTTTGGGTTTTAGGTAGTTTTCATCATTATACAGTAGTTGAAATTAGTTACAATCCCCGGAAAATATGATTTCTTCCATTATCCAACGATCTTAAAACACTCAGATGTAAGTCATTTACTGAGTAAATATACATTTTTTTTTTGTGCCTTTGGAAACAGGATGGGTTGAGGAGGGGCTTCCCCCCCCCCCCCCTCAGCCCCCCATGAATTATTAATATCAGCATCTATTTTAACAGTAAGGGGCTTAATAAGAGTTTCACTGCCGTCAATAGGGAGAAGTATAGGGAGACTTTTGTTTTTACAGTGCTTTATATAGTGCACATAAAATGTATCTCCGGAGGTTGTAACACATTTTAATATGATCTTTGCAACATCTTTATTCTATAATAGCCTTCAAATATTGAGAAATAATTAGTGGTAGTTTCGGTTATAAGTACCGGATTAGGATTTCATACCAGTAGGTATCAGTCTCAGAGGTTTCACATTTTTTTTACTTACGTGATGAATTAAGAATTCTACTATCACAGTGTTTTTTATACTCAACAATACAGACAAAGCTAAACACGTAACGATGTACTCCACCTTTGTCCATACCATTACAGACAAAGCTAAACACGTAACGATGTACTCCACCTTTGTCCATACCATTACAGACAAAGCTAAACACGTAACGATGTACTCCACCTTTGTCCATACCATTACAGACAAAGCTAAACACGTAACGATTGTTACGGCTGGATCGGCAATACATATTCGGGATTCTTGATCGTAGGACAGAAATGGCTTATGTGACAACGACACGCTCGATTCCAGTCCCAAATACTATATGCTCCAGACAACAAAAGCACCAACGCCCTACAGAGTTATCGTCTATGGTAACGAGGTACCTTAACTCGGCGAAAGTGTACAACAGGGGTAGGCTATGAGGCTAAACTCCCTCAGACATTTATAGGTTACGTTATTACTAAAGAAATGCAATACTCAGGAAACTACGTTAATATTAAGCCTCTAATAATGTAGACTAGAAGCAGGCTAAAGGTATGACAGTGAAATGCTAAATGACAAATGTACACGCCTATTTGAAAGCGCGTGCACTAGAATAACTGTCCCCTACTAACATGCACTAGCATGTAGCATACAAGATGTTCATGATCCAGTAGATACCTAATAATACACATGGAAGGAACATAAATAGTAGTCACTTATTATAATAATGAATCTATACTTGGAATAACTAAAAGGTTGCAGGCAACAGTACTGCGCCGGTAGCCTACTACCGCATAGGCTACTTCGCTTCTCTCACTCTGTCTCCCCTCTGAGTCCGTATGCGCCCTACGCAACAGAACTCCGGACACAGCAGCAAAACGACAGTGCAGTTAATTGATACATGAAAGTATTAATAGTTAATAGTGTTGTCTTGTGTGTGAGTAATGTGTATTGTAAAGTGTTACATACATAAACTTAAAGAGAGCTGCAATGCATAGTAAAATAAAGATATCACCCACTCATCATCCCCATGTGTTCTAGCTAGCAGGCCAAGTCACAGGAACAACGAGTCCCAGCACCGAAAGCGAGAACCCAGGAAAAGACTGCAGAGAACACAAGGACAGATAAATTACGTTACTCTACTATACCGGCACTACGAGCGAGCTGTAGTCTCTGGTACTGCACTCGCTCCTGGCTCGGTAGGCAAATCAAGGCTAAGTCCTCGCCCCTCTACAGACAACTCCTGGGCATGGTCGGGCTCTTACACATGGCACTAGTCTAGTCACAAATTGGATGATGAGCTGGGCATATAACTCGTGAACATGTAGAACGTTCACCAACTATCCTCATCAAGAAGATCGCTGTTCACATTAACCCCTTAAATCTAATACATGTAAATATATGCTTGTCCTAAGAGTAATACGAGAGGTGAGTGCTGAAACTCCTTTAGGACCTCAAGGGAAGGGTATGCATTTAAATAGAGAGAAGAATGAAATGAGAGTAATGTCGTCAGAGAGAAAGAGTGCAACCGTGAGAAATTGGGAGAGAGGGCAAGGGATGTTAGAATCTCAAAGGTTCTAGGCAACCTGATCATGGAACACACAGCGAGCCTCCAGGCAATGTGCAGTACGACAACATGGGCAACCCAGGCAGCATAGGCAGGCGGCAATGGACTACCAACCCTGTCGCACCTAGCTATAAGCGCAAGGCTGCCAACCGGTCCATACGTCTGGCAACCACCACTCCGGCAGCGTGGCGCGTTGCTACCCTCTCGCTCTGAAAACTAACTCACTCTCTCTCTCTGAACTCCCATTGTCTTATCTATCAACTTCTCTATTGATACTACATATTAAATGGAAGGTCTCGACATGGCTTAAAACAAAACCCACCACTGGTTAGCACATGACGAGACCTTTGCAGAGATACAAAGAACATAGTTATACGTTGTCACACTCAATATAAGCAGCCAGCACGGTACAGCGGTACAGCGGTACCACACAGTGGCGGTACAGTGGAGTACCAAGGAGTACAATCAGGTTGCGTTGCCACGGACTGGGTGCGTCACACGATGTACTCCACCTTTGTCCATACCATTACAGACAAAGCTAAACACGTAACGATGTACTCCACCTTTGTCCATACCATTACAGACAAAGCTAAACACGTAACGATGTACTCCACCTTTGTCCATACCATTACAGACAAAGCTAAACACGTAACGATGTACTCCACCTTTGTCCATACCATTACAGACAAAGCTAAACACGTAACGATGTACTCCACCTTTGTCCATACCATTACAGACAAAGCTAAACACGTAACGATGTACTCCACCTTTGTCCATACCATTACAGACAAAGCTAAACACGTAACAATGTACTCCACCTTTGTCCATACCATTACAGACAAAGCTAAACACGTAACGATGTACTCCACCTTTGTCCATACCATTACAGACAAAGATAAACACGTAACGATGTACTCCACCTTTGTCCATACCATTACAGACAAAGCTAAACACGTAACGATGTACTCCACCTTTGTCCATACCATTACAGACAAAGCTAAACACGTAACGATGTACTCCACCTCTGTCCATACCATTACAGACAAAGCTAAACACGTAACGATGTACTCCACCTTTGTCCATACCATTACAGACAAAGCTAAACACGTAACGATGTACTCCACCTTTGTCCATACCATTACAGACAAAGCTAAACACGTAACGATGTACTCCACCTTTGTCCATACCATTACAGACAAAGCTAAACACGTAACGATGTACTCCACCTTTGTCCATACCATTACAGACAAAGCTAAACACGTAACGATGTACTCCACCTTTGTCCATACCATTACAGACAAAGCTAAACACGTAACGATGTACTCCACCTTTGTCCATACCATTACAGACAAAGCTAAACACGTAACGATGTAATCCACCTTTGTCCATACCATTACAGACAAAGCTAAACACGTAACGATGTACTCCACCTTTGTCCATACCATTACAGACAAAGCTAAACACGTAACGATGTACTCCACCTTTGTCCATACCATTCGAATTTCTGCTGGACAAAAGAAGATCCTCTGATGTTAGCCAAAATATAAGGAATCCAAGCATCACTATACTGCAGGACTTACTCTTGTAACTTAAGGGGGGATGGGCCGGTTTTCTGGACCACTTTCTCCCTCATGTTTAGCCCCATTAGTGCTCAGATGTTAAGATGTTCGTCCCATTAGTTAGTCGATTTTAAGACCTTTTGCCCCATTTCTTTGTCAATATTTAGACCATTCGTGCTATTTAGGTGTCGATGTTTTCCCTGGCGAATGATAGTGAGCCTGTAATGTAGGAAGAACCGGCTTTCGGCCGGGAAATTTTTCTACCGAAAAATGTATAAATTAATCTAGAAGGGGGATCTAATGGATGTTTTTTTTAAATTTGATTGATGTCTAGGGAGGAAACTAAAACAATTATGAATAAATTAATTAATAGACCAAACAAACGGCCAGTCTACCCTTAAAAGCTCCTATGATGTTTATGTCGTAATATGAAGCTCTCGTGTGATAATAATCCCTTGAGGTTCATGATGCGTTTTGCCCATGTACGATCGAGGTTAATAAGTGTTGTCAGATATTTCACAAAGTTTCGGACACTGACGAATACTTTGAGGAATAAGCACTTTTCCCAGTAACTATAAAGATACCAATAACTCATTTTGAGCGAAAACCACTGGAATCTATGACAACACTTAATACCCCCGATTGTACTGTGGGTACAGTTCAAACACGATTTCAATTATCCATCTGACTTCTATAGACTCCTTCTAATCTGAATACAATCTTATTATAACAGAAAACAAAACAAATCAGAAATGTTAACAAGTGCCAAAAATTCACTGGTCACCCAAAAAAAAACTTGTCTGCTCTTATAGCTAACATAAAACCTTGTCTGCTCTTATAGCTAACATAAAACCTCGTCTGCTCTTATAGCTAACATAAAACCTTGTCTGCTCTTATAGCTAACATAAAACCTCGTCTGCTCTTATAGCTAACATAAAACCTCGTCTGCTCTTATAGCTAACATAAAACCTCGTCTGCTCTTATAGCTAACATAAAACCTTGTCTGCTCTTATAGCTAACATAAAACCTCGTCTGCTCTTATAGCTAACATAAAACCCTCGTCTGCTCTTATAGCTAACATAAAACCATTTTGGAAATCTGGAATTGGAATTCTGATGGTTCTCCATTATTTTTCCCCTGTTTGTCCAATATGGTAGTGAATAAATTGTGTGAGAAACTATGTATTTTATAGGCCAATAATAGAGCATCTATATGTTTATCTTCGATATTTATATGACCGTTATATTTTATTATTTATTTATTATTATTATTTATTATTATTATTTATTTATTATTTATTTATTTATATATTATTATTACAGTTATTTATTTATTATGATTATTATTTATTTTTATTTATTTATTATTATTTATTATTTATTATTATTTATTAATTATTATTTATTTATTTATTATTACTATTATTTATATATTATTACCGGTATTACTATTATTTATTTTGTATTTGTTTATTATTTATTATTTATTTGTTTATTATTTATTATTATTTATTTATTATTATTTATTATTATTATTTATTTTTTATTATTTATTATTATTTATTTATTATTATTTATTATTTATTTATATTTGTTTATTATTATTTATTTATTATTATGTATTTACCATTAATTATTTATTATTTATTTTTATTATTTATTATTCTATATAGTGTTTCATTCTAATATTGGAGTAAGATATTCAATACGGTCTGTTAATTAATGTGAGGCTGGATGGGGAAATATTGGAACAAGTAGAGTGTTTTAAATATCTAGGAGGAACGATAAGCAGGAGTGGAGGTATGGAAGTGGAGGTAAAACAGAGAGTGTGTGAAGGAAGGAAGGTTTTCGGAGCAATGGGAAGTATGTGGAAGACGAGAAATCTCGGAGTGAAAGTAAAAAGTGCACTGTATCAAGGAATTGTTGTGCCAACAGTGATGTATGGGGCTGAGACATGGGCTCTGAAGAAAAAGGAGAAAAGAGGGCTGGATGTGATGGAGATGAGCTGCTTGAGGAGTATGTGTGGAGTTACTCGTAGAGACAGATTGAGGAATGAAGAGATACGTAGGAGAGTGGGGCAGCAGGAACATATGTCAGCCAGAGTGGACAGAAGGGTGCTGAGCTGGTATGGTCATGTTGAACGAATGGGAGATGAAAGGCTTACAAAGAGAATATGTGAGTCAGGTACAAGGGGAGATAGAAGGGCAGGAAGACCCCCATTGAGATGGAGAGACTGTGTAAGAAAGGCTTTGGATGATAGAGGAATGACTATAGATCAGGCAGAGGAAGTGGTGGTGGACAGGAGTGAATGGAGAATGCTTGTGAATAGTTGAGTGAACACGTGGTCATTTGGAGTAAGGGGTCGGGCGCAAGTTCGACTAGATAATAGTCCATCAGGCGCCTGGCCCGGGGGGACGATTAATATGAAGGGTGTGCCTGGAAGTGTGGTGGGAGGGCTTGTGGCTTTGGCTCCGCTGCATGTCTGCCTGCCGAGATCGGAACCTCTCCGGGTGGTCAGGGGCTGGGGGAGTGCTGGAGCGACCTTGGTAACCCTGGTCTCTGGGTCTTCTCCTGGGTGACCTGGATGTGTGTGAGTTTGTGCTTTTTATCTGTGTTTATTTTTTGTTTTATGTTGTTTTTGTGTTTTCCCTGTTCTTGCTCTGTCTTGAGTCGGCTACCCCCAAAATGGGGATTGGGCCAGAGCATATAGATAGATAGATAGATAGAATTAAGGGGGATTGGTTGGCTTTTCTGGACCCCCTTCTCCCCCATGTTTAGCCCCATTAGTTTTTAGATTTTAAGACGTTGACCCCATTAGTTTGTCGATTTTAAAACCTTTTGTCCCATTTATGTATCAATATCAAGACCTTACGTGCCATTTAGGTGTTGATCTTTTCCTAGCGAGCGATAGCGAGCCTGTAATTTTAAGAGAAACCGGCCTTCGGCCGGAACATTTTTCTATCGAAAAATGTCCAAATTTATCTTGAAGGGGGGTGTAGGGAGTTTGTTTAAGCTTGACGAAGGTCTAGCGAGAAAACTAAACAAATAAATGAATATATAAATATATAGACCCTCCCCGCCAAAAAAATAAAAAATAACACTGTCCCCATAATTTTATCCACGAAAAACCGCGCATATATTTTGTCGAACACATAATTCCATTTCTAGGCGAGGATACTATTATACAGTTTTCCATTTTCAGATTGGAATAAATGTTTAATGTTTGAAGGCTGAGTCACACTATCACTTTTTCGACAATATATTTAGGAATTGTGGTCTAACTGCTTGGGAGTTAAAGTGGAATAATAAACATTGTGAATTTAAGTAATGTACCGTCAGTTTAGCAGCCGGTATTAATATAAAGGAGCCCTGAAATTAATGTTGCTGGAAAATAAGTTGCCGATTACAAATGGACGTAGAGAGTTGTGGTGTGAAGGAGGCCTCACTGTTGATGTTATATATATTAATGTTGTGTTGAGGAACTTTAGGGTAGAGTGTTTAGTGTTCTAGTGGCCGGCACACTGACAACACGGACCACAGCTGCACCAACTACACAACCTTTTCAGTCAGTTATATTTAGGTCATCTTCTACAAAGCAAATTCTGGTCTCACGTGCAATACTGTTTCAATTACTACAGGTTCAGTCATTTATGCCTCTATCTGATCTTTTGTGAGTAGTCAAATTAAATCCAACTGTTCATCTATCTATCTATCTATATATTGCCTGAAGCCATGATCCCCGAAGGGGTGGCCACGAACGAAACGCCCCCATGCACCTCTGTTTCATAAGAACATAAGAAAATGGGAGTCTGCAGAAAGCCGATTGGCCCAAGCAAGGCAGATCCCTGTTTCCAGTCAGTCAATGCCCCTCCTCCCAACCATCACCACCTTCATTCATATACTTCTTCACTCCATCCTTCCACCTCTCTCTCGGTTTACCTCTCCCTCTCTGTCCTTCCACCTCGCTCTCGTACACCCTCTTAATCATTCTCTCGCTTCCCATACGTTCCATATGGCCAAACCATCTCAAGGTGTTCCTTTTCACAATTTCCAGTACATCTACATCCACACCACACCTCCCTCTTACTTCCTCATTCGTCTGTCTATCCCTCCATGTAACTCCGCACGCACTTCTCAAGTAACTCATTTCTACCCCTCTCACTCTTGGTCTGAGTCTCTCCACCAACGTCCATGCTTCGCTTCCGTAAGTCAATGTCGGGATTACTACACTGTCATACTGCCCCCCATCTTGCCTCCATCCTGCTCCTCCCATTTTCTCCCTCCACCAGACCAATACGCACATACCCACTGTCGCTCGTTGCCGATTTTACGCCACATTTTCAACTACGGACCTCCGTAGCACCTCAACCACGCATCTTTTGGGTGTTCATATATACAGTATATGGTTATTTAAAGAATTTAATTTCCTAAACAATGATGTGGTTTTTGTTGCGTTTTGGAAGTCGCCAAATCGGCCTAGGTCTAGCACAGGGTAATGGAGAGTCCTAGGGGGGTCTAGCAGCCCTCAGGTTAATGTAATAGTGGTAAAAAGTGAGAGAAATGCAACATTGCGGCATGTAGAGAGAGATTGTAGAAAATTAGTAAGAGGAGGCGAGTTGAGGAGACAAAATATTTTTGACTCTTCCCTTTCGAGAACTGCGGTATAGGTGGAACCTCCCCACACATGCGAACAATACTCGATACATGGGCGCGCTGTGCCCCTGTACAGAGCAAGAAGCTGTGCAGGGGTGAATAACCCACAGAGACGGTTGAGCACACCTAACTTCTGATAAAATTGTTATAGCAACACTGGTAATTTGATAATTACAAGAAAGGTCAGAAGAAAATGAAACACCAAGAATATTGAGAGAAGTTGAAGTGGTGTGGGAGATTGTGACGGGTAGGTAGATGGAAAAATTTAGTTTTGGCAGCATTAAAAGTAACAAGATTTTCTCTGCCTCATTCGGAAATAGTTGATAGATCAGAAGATAGGCATGGCCCCATCACTTGAGTTTTGGAGTATCATCATGTTAGGTTGTTGTGGAAAATTAGTTGAATATGTTTAGGAAGAGTCATCAGCATTATGAATGCATAGAACTATAGGTACTGTTGAGAAGATCATTAATGAATACTACAAAGAGAACTGAAGATAGGACGAAACCCTGAGGAACACCGGAGTTGATATGTTGAGGAAGTGAGCAGTGGCCACATCCATCCATAGCTATGGAACAGTCAGAAATAAAATTAGAGGTAATAATAATAATAATAATAATAATAATAATAATAATAATAAAGGTAAAGGCACAAATAGAGGGATAGAAACCGAAGGAGGGTAGCTTAGAAACTAGAGATTTGTGCCAGACTCTATCGAATAGTGTGAGAAGTCTAGCGCGATAGAAAGAGTCTCACCATAATCCCGAAAGGAGGATGACCAATTGTTTGTAAGATTTGAAAGATCACCAGTAGAGCGGCTCTTAACTCGTACAGTACCGGCGACGTCTTTTTGTTTTTATTTCAGCTGCATTTAGGCGATTTTATGAAGCTTATGAAGGATATATGGTAGCTAAAAGGATGAATGTAGATTGTCTGTAGCCTTTTCATTGCTAGAAATCCTTCCTAAGCTGAATAAATTCTTGTAAATACAGCTAGAATAAATTTAAAAAGACGTCGCTGGTACAGAAGGAGTTAAGGACCACCACCCTGGGAGGTGTTCTGATTGGGACAGAGAAAATCTTGTTACTTTCAATGCCTTCAAGACCCAATTTCTCCCTCTATCTACCCATCGCATTCTTCCACAAGACTATCAACTTCTCTTCAACAATATACAAATCAACCCTTCACCTTCTCTCAACATTCTAGGTGTCTCTTTTTCATCCGGCCTTTCTTGGAAAGATTATATTACCACTCTTGCTAAAACAGCTTCCCAGAAGTTAGGTGTGCTCAACCAAATATGTGGGTTCCTTCCCCCCACACAGCTTCTTGCTTTGTATAAGGACACAGTGCGCCCCTGTATTGAGTTGTTCGCATGTGTGGGGAGGTTCCATTCATACTGTGCTTCTTGAAAGAGTAGCGTCAAAAGCATACCGCCTCATCAACTCACTTCCTCTTACTAGTTCCCTACAATCTTTTTCTTCACACCGCCATGTTGCACCTCTTTCTCTCTGTTATCGCTATTACAACAATCAGTATTCTTCAGAGCTTGTTTTGCGGCAAGTGCGAGGCACCCGTCTTTTAACACAGTCCCACTCCTATTCTATCTAACTCTCCAACCCAAGAATTAGTAAATGTTCTCAGCCTTTTTTCTACTTAACAAGCGAACTCTGGAACTCTCTTCCTCAATCAATAGTTCCTTCATCCTATGACTTAGATTGTATCAAACTTCGAGTGTCCAAGAATTTTGACTCCAACTTCCCTTGAATTTGGCTCTCTGTCACTCTTTTATTTTTTAGGGAGACACTTGTTACAGGCTGCCTACCCTTTGTATCCTTCATACACGTAGCAACAATAAACAATGTGTTGTATTATCTACAATATAACTACGACAGTGCTCTATTATGCACATTCCACTTCAAGTATTGTGGGATACAGAAGCTATTTATTTTTTATTTTATTTGTTTCCTCTTGTCATCACTTCGTCTTCTGTCTGTCTGACGGTTATAGTGAAACACTGTCTTACATAACAGATTAATTAAAAATAAATAGTTTCGTAATCTAGGTGATATCAAGTTCTATTTCATGAATACAAATTCAGTACCTTATATTTGTTATTTGATAAGCAAAAATCTTCCCCCATGTTTAAGAATTCGGTGGTTAGAGGAACGGTTGTTTTCTTAAATGTGACGTAAGGGTTTGGCTTATCTTATGTTGATTAGTAAAGAACATCATATCACTCAATATCGAAATATAAGCAACTTATATGTACTTAGTTCGATCAACATGGTAATATTGTTAAAGAGTTTTGCCCCTCACCAATGTTGATATCCCCTTCTCATATTTATTTGCAATGTTTTCAAACACTGGTCATCTAACTTGCAATCCAGAACGCTAACAACTAGGCCACGACCCACCTAGCACCAGAGAAGAGGACCATGAGTCCCTCGACAGTGACCCCCTGGGTGACTAATGCCAGTGTTGAGGCCGAGTCCTGCATCACGGTAGCTGTTGGTTCCGTAAGTATACAATCATTCCTATACAATCCTGGATCTCCCTTACTTCTAATTATGCATGTTTAATAATACAAACTGAAATGTGAAGGTAATTATTCTATCTATCTATCTATTGCCGGACGCCGTGATCCCCGAAGGGGTGGCCACATACTAAATGCCCCATGTACCTCTGTCTCCAGCCAGTCGATGTACCTCCTCCCATCCAGCACCGCTTTCATGCATATGCTTCTTAACTCCATCCTTCCATCTATCACTCGGTCTACCTCTTCCTCTCTGTCCTTCCACCTCACTCTCGTACACTCTCTTAGTCATTCTCTTGCTTCCCAAACGTTCCACATGGCCGAACCATCTCAAGGTGTTCGTTTTCACACTTTCCAGCACATCAACATCCACACCACACCTCTCTCGTACTTCCTCATTCGTCTGTCTATCCATCCATGTTACTCCGCATGCACTTCTCATGTAACTCATTTCCACCCCTCTCACTCTTGGATTGAGTCTTTTCACAAATGTCCATGCTTCGCTCCCGAAAGTCAATGTCGGGATTACCACACTGTCATGCAAGGACTTCTTTACTTCCATGCTGACCACCATATTTCTTGTTACTGCTTTCAGCGTTCCTACAACCTTTTCCCCTGACCCCTGTTGCACTCTCTCCCACACTCCTTCATCCATACTCCCATCTTTACTCAATACACTGGCCAAATACTTAAATGAGTTGATATTCTTCATAGCCTGACCGTTCAACCTCACTTCACACTCTGTGGCTGCACCCCTTTCAAAGACCATAACCTTGCTCTTCCCCGCATTAACCTTCAGATTTCGTTTTTCACACACTGTTCCAAACATATTTACCAGACCCTGCAACTCCCATTCACTATCACTCAACAGAACTGTATCATCAGCAAACAGCAGTACAGGCAACTTCTACTCGGGTCCTTCCCTTATCAGAGGTACACGAACATCCACTGCTCTTCCTTGTATTTCTTTCATGACTACATCCATATATATATATTGAACAATCATGGGGACATCACACACACACCCTTGCTTTAACACAACATTCAGATTAAAGAACTCGCTCTGTTCATTCTCCACACATACTGATGCCTTTGCACCCTCATACATGCTCTTCACTGCTTTCAGCAACTTGCTGTCCACTCTGTATATTCTCAGTACTTTCCACATACCATCTCTATCAACTCTGTCATAGGCCTTCTCCAAGTCCATAAAGGCAGCATACAACTTATGTCCCTTCTCCAGATATTTCTTCACAACACATTTCAGGGCAAAAATCTGATCTACACATCCTCTTCCCTTCCTAAACCCGCCCTGCTCGTCACCTATCTATTTCTCCGTTCTCGCTCTCACTCTCTCAATCACAATCCTACTGTATACCTTCCCTACTACGTTTAGAAGGCATATTCCCCTGTGGTTACCACACACTCCTCTTTCCCCTTTACCCTTATATAGGGGAACTATTATGCCTGTCTTCCAGTCATCAGGTGCACTTCCCTTCTCCCATGCTAGTTTACACATTTTCCATACCCATTCTCTCACTATCTCACCACCATACCTCAGCATTTCCCCACACACTCCATCTATTCCTGATATTCCCCATCTTCACTCTATGATGATAAACATATTCTGATTACACCGTAGTGAAGAGCGTGAGAAATAGTTCTTATTTCATAATTATATAAAACATATAGTCATTACAGAACATTTTAAAATTTGATAAGTTGAATTTGGATGAAGTCGGGAAAATGACAAATTATTTTATTTGGAATCAATTTTAACTATGATCAGTCAAAATGTTGTGGGTTTTCCGAAAGTAATGTTTTAGATTTGCCTTTATTCTTTCTTTTGATGTATAATACTTTATAGTAGGCTAGTTGCAATTATTGTGGGTGAAAATCGTTCGCGAATAAACATTATGGTCATGGTGTCATGATTATGATAGTGGGTATTTGTTTGTCTATGATATTTATATATACAATACTGTTGTTGATAAACATATTTATATATACAATACTGTTGTTGATAAACATATTTATATATACAATACTGTTGTTGATAAACATATTTATATATACAATACTGTTGTTGATAAACATATTTATATATACAATACTGTTGTTGATAAACATATTTATATATACAATACTGTTGTTGATAAACATATTTATATATACAATACTGTTGTTGATAAACATATTTATATATACAATACTGTTGTTGATAAACATATTTATATATACAATACTGTTGTTGATAAACATATTTATATATACAATACTGTTGTTGATAAACATATATTGCCGTTGGAAAGACCATGAAAAAAACTTCTTATCTCATATTAACAAAATCTATAGTCACTGAGAATATAACACGAAAATCTGATCAGTTGAACTAGGAAGAACGACGAAATATATTATTATCGGTAAAATTTTACTGCAATAATTTGATAGTTTGTCATATTTTTTCGGTTTGTTATCAAATGGGCTGTCTTCTTACTTATGATGTATAATACATTGTGTTGTGAGTTTAAACTGAGTGATAAAATACGTGTTTGGCATCTCTGCCCGCTAGAAGTAGTACTTGAAGCAAGATTCTTGGATAATAATTAAGTACAACTTATTCAAGCGTCAGTGATAACTCGTCCGGCTGGCGAATTTTGGTGAATCATGACATCTACTGGCTTATTCTTTGATTGAACTAGACTAATGTTTAGGTCATAGACTCCTGGTTTAGGTTGACATGCTATCATTGCAATTAGTCCATATTCAATCCTTTTGTTCTGAAGAATGAATACAGTTTGAATACAACTGATCAGAATATAAGTCAAGATCCACAGAAGCCGAACTAGTTTATATGAGACATAATTGATTTTTATTTTGTTTCTCTCTCTCTCTCACTCACTCTCCCTCTCCCTCTCTCCCTCTCTCCACAGTATATGCCGTACTTCATAGTGGCTGGTAACTCCTCTCACCCCACTGTTACTGGGACCATGACCATCATATTCCAAACGGTCGCTGAGATGATGGGCAGGTGGTGAGTAATATCTGTCTCTTTGTCTGTATGTGCATCTAGGTTTGTCTGTGACAGCCTGTATGTGTATTATTGTCTGTATCTGTCTTTCTCTCGGTCTGTATTTGTTTTTCTCTATGTGAGTGAGGGAAGCAAAAGGCAGAACTGCCTATAGCGAGTGCCTCCCCTATAGTTGAAAGAGTGACAGGGCCAAAATCAAAGGACGTTCGAGCCAAAATGCCTGGACACACGGAGTTTGAAGCAATTTAGGTAATAGGAAGAGGGAAAGACTGATTTTGGGAGAGTTCCAGAGCTCAGCTGTTGAATAGAAGAAAGTCTGAGAGTAACGTTTCACTCTTAGGTTGGAGAGTTGCACAGAGTAGGGGTGGGATTGTGTTGCAAGACGGGTACCACGTGCCCTACGTAAGGGAGGTGGTATACACTGGGAAAGCTCTGAGGAACACTGATTATTATAGTAGCATTAGAATAGCGAGAGAGATGCAACATTGCGGCGAAGAGAGAGAGATTGCAGAGAGTTGGTGAGTGGACGGGAGTTAATGATACGAAAGGCCTTCCTTTCAATTTTGTCTAGGAGAGCGGTGTGAGAGGAACCTCCCCACACATGTGAACAATACTCAATACAAGGGCGCACTATGCCCCTGTACAGAGCAAGAAGCTGTGCAGGAGTAAAGAACCCCCTAAGGCAGTTGAGCACACCCAGCTTCTGGGAGGCTGCCATAGCAAGACTGGTAATATGGTCCTTCCAAATGAGAGCAGAAGAAAAAGAGACACCAAGAATATTGAGAGAAGATGAAGGATTGATTTTTGTATTGTTGAAGAATAAGGGATAGTCCGCAGGGAGATCCTGACGGTTAGATAGATGGAGAAATTGGGTTTTGGAAGCATTAAAGGTAGCAAGGTTTTCTCTGCCCCAATTGGAGATAGTACTTAGATCAGAATTTAAGTGTTCTATGGCTTCATTCCGTTTGTCGTTGAGGAATTGCTGGCTTGAGCGTTCTGTGTGTTTTTTTTTTTTTCTATATTGTGTATGTGTATGTATGTATGTTTGTATTTGCCTGTCTGTCTCTCTGTCGGTCTTTCTCTTGATCTGTATGTGTATATATATTTGTCTGTCTATCTGTCTGACTGTTTCTTTATTTATATATAGATATATATATATATATATATATATATATATATATATATATATATATATATATATTATTATATGTGTGTGTTTGTGTGTGTGATTCCTTGTTTTTTCATTAACAATATTTACAAGGAATAATTATGATTTATGACAATCTTTATGGATATAAGATTTTGGGTAGGGCAATACACTAATTGGTTGAAGAGTCTATGTTGTATTCATATTGAAGTTAAGCATCTTGTTTTAATCCACACCATTTAATTGAATACATACTGTATTGAGCTGACCTATAAGTTTAGAATATTCAAACGAAGACATACCATGAACTTTTCACCTTTGAATATAAACATGACATCTAGCATGTATGTCATTGGAAGTCTTTCTATTTTTTTTCCATATTTACACACCCTATTAAACTTATGGGAACATTTACCATATAGCAAAGTGATTGAAATATATACATAACTTAATTACTATTCGAAAATGAGTAATTCAAATACTTTCTACATGTATATTTCTCAATATCTACAGTACAATGCAAAGTGAAAGACATATTGTGACAACTATAACGAGAGACACTGGGTAGCCCTAAACTGGATATTTTATGGTTGATGTTTTCCGGCAGCCTGAAGTACGTGGCAGTGTCCGGTGGTAAGGGAGGGAGGATGCTGCCTAATGGGTCATGGACTGGAGTAGTTGGCATGGTGCAGAGAGCGGTAAGTTATACCATCAATAGTACAACCCTGGGAGTAAGGGTGCCTAAGCCCTACTCTTAGGCAGAATGTAAACAAAATGTATACAAATCTATATTCCAACTTTGTGTAGAATATGATTAAATGGCATGGGTGGACAGTACCTGGTAGTAGATCCAGCGTGGTGAACCATTTGGACCCTGTAAGGAATCTAAGGAGTTGTTAATTCTAGGTATTGGAGTGGCATCTTTAATGGTGACGGCACCTACAGTATATTCGACACAGAATCTGGTGGACCCTACTTTTTTTAAAACTAGTACAACATGTGATGACCATAGACTAGTAGATGGGGTGGCAATTACAGCATCTATCATCTCTTGTACTTGTTTCTCCTCTTCTTGTCTTTGAAGAGGATTCTTTCTTCGAGAAGGTTGGTGGATGGGGGATCCTGTTTTTTTTTTGTTTTTTTCTATGTGATTGAGGGAGGCAAAAGGCATAACTGCCTATAGCGAGTGCCTTCCCCATAGTTGAAAGAGTGACAGGGCCAAAATCAAGGGACGTTCGAGCCAAAATGCCTGGACACACGGAGTTTGAAGCAATTTAAGTCATAGGAAGAGGGAAAGACTGATTCTGGAAGAGAGTTCCAGAGCTCAGATGTTGAGTAGAAGAAAGTTTGAGAGTAACGTTTCACTCTTGGGTTGGAGAGTTGCACAGAGTAGGGGTGGGATTGAGTTGCAAGACGGGTACCACGTGCCCTACGTAAAGGAGGTGGTATGCACTGGGATAGCTCTGAGGAACACTGATTATTATAGTAGCGATAGAATAGCGAGAGAGATGCAACATTGCGGTGGAGAGAGAGAGATTGCAGAGAGTTGGTGAGTGGACGGGAGTTAATGATACGAAAGGCCTTCCTTTCAACTTTGTCTAGGAGAGCGGTGTGAGAGGAACCTCCCCACACATGTGAACAATACTCAATACAAGGGCGCACTATGCCCCTGTACAGAGCAAGAAGCTGTGCAGGGGAAAAGAACCCCCTAAGGCGGTTATCGCCTTATGAATAGGGTTATCGAAAAGGTTAGTTTCCCTATTTCAGTGGGCGTGTTGGCGAATATGTCTTGATATCACAGCAGTAAGGCCTGTAGTTCTTCTTCTTGTCCGTGGTAGTGGGTGATCTGGTATCGGTGGTAGAGTAGGTGTGGTGGAGGCAATTTCGGTGGGGTCAATGTCGTCGATAGTTTCTAAATCACCGATGATGAGGCATTTTGGCAGGGTAAGAGGCAGGTCGGTGATGTAGGAGATTTGCAATGGGTATATGTGTAATGGTAACACAGCTGGCGAATTGAGGCACCTACTGGCTAGTGGTTGTTCCAGCTTCAAGGCCAGTACAAAAGTCACATTTTCAGGTTTGACAACTGGGACCCATTCTTGGTGATGAGGTGATATGATGATGGCTTGTTTGTTGATGGTGGATGAGAAAATGGTCGGATGTAGTGATGGGACTCTTACTTGGGCGATGAAGGTGCTGGACTCCCTTTCTCTCGCCTGTTTGGTGGAGGTGGCTGGGATTATGTTTTGTTTTTGTTCAGAAGTTATTTTTTTGCATGAAATGGAGGCGTCGTCGTCCGGAGTCGATGCTGGCTTGAATTTCTTCCATTAGATCTAGTCCTAAGTATCCAATCTACTCTCTACATTGGGAGTCGAACACTATGAATGCATGGTTACAGGAGGCTGGGGTTTCTGGGTTCATAGAAGTAGGGTTTCTCCTTATAATGGTAGTAGACTCCCCACCCCCCGCACTGATGAGGTTGGAAGGTGATTCTCATAGTTCTCCGAATTGGCCTCTGTTTTTGCCATAGGAACTTGTATAAATAGAGGCACAGGCTGCTCCTGTATCCACTAGGAGTCTGGCTTGAATACCATTGAGTTTTAGTATGGTATAGTGTGACACCTACCAGCATTGGCAGAATCGCCTCCCGGTAGCCACTAGCGCTCGCCAGGGCAGTGAAATGGGCTACAGTTATCAGAGAATGTTGTACTTTCTTTCTTTTGAATCGTCATGCCACAGGCAGTATAGAAGTGGTCTTTATTTTCGTCTGTGACAATGCATTATATTTTATATCATCAGGTATAAGTTTAATGTATAAGACTGAATGATACAGCTAGAGAATGTGAGTGAGTAAGTGCAGGAGGCAGGGGGTTGTACGTGTAGTGTTACGCGTTGTCTAGGTGACCTCATGCCACGGCCGGGCCCTCTGAGTGGCTGGCCGCTTTGCCGCCCTCCTGCCGCAGCAGGAGGTAGTCTCCCTGCACTCCCTGCTGCCTTTGTGCCTTCCTTGCTCAGAGCTTGCCTGACCAGCATACCCTTCACACCTCCCTTGCCATCTGTCCCCGACTTCCACCTATAGAACACTTTTTCTCTCTCTCAACTTCTTACCTCTTATGCTTCTAATCTATTTAACATCATAACTCCCCTTTGGTTCTGCACGATTTCATATATCGGCCATCGTATTATATGCTGAAGCTCTCAGATATTTCATGTTTAGTTAAACATTTTGGAGGGGTTAACAATTTGTCTGTAGAGGTTCGACACCCTCGCGGTGTCTCCCTACCTATGTCTTGGTTGTCTGCTGGGCTATTTAATGCTAGACTGGGGTGAGACTATCGATGTTGTGATTTCTGATGTGTACCAGGTTTTGTTGAACTTGTACAATCGCAACGGATACGTGGGAAGCCTAGGTTGTCTTTCTGACTGTGTACCTTGTGAGTTTAGCACTGTGTTGCGAGTGAGGGCTTTTGCCTCTGCCACCCAACACTGAGCTAACTCGTTTTGCTTTGACTTGAAGAGGGTCGCCAGGAGAGAACCAGATACTAGCGATCTGGATCTCTCAAGAGAGCACCCCGTCATTTAACGTAATTTGGCCATACAGTCTTAAGGACCTCGCTAGGCTACGAGACGCTTGCTCAGCCATTGTTTCCTAGCCTTCGACATCCCAGCTAGACTTTATTCGCCTAGCAGATACCCGATTAGGATTATAAACTCTTATGTTATGTATGCAGCATTTTTATTCACGTTGATTGTAAGCCTTGGTTGTTGTTGAGTTGCACAACCCGAGCAGGCTTTTGCGTTGCCTGAGGAAGTACTTCTTTTGTTGTTGGAGATAATACTATTGCGCATTTATCGTTATTCCCGTGCCAGTTAACACTGTATGTCCCTACACTTGTCATATCTTGTTCCTGCTTTATATAACAGTTCAAAATCCGATTCGATCATCTTAAGCAGCATCAGACTTTCTTCAGAACATTCCTGTTCGATGCTTTAGGACTTTCATTCACTTTCTTTAATATAGGAGTTGTTGTTGTTGTTGTTGTTGTTGTTGTTGTTGTTGTTGTTGTTGTTGTTCCCTAAGCTGCCTGGCCGAACAGCCCCGAGTCCCTGAGAAAGGCCATGGCCACAATCGGGCTTTCCCACAGAGCTCTCATTGAGTGTAGATTGTGTTGTTGGCGTAAGTGGTTGTGTGAAATGCAGTCTTCTATGATGTGTTGAATGGTATGGGGTGCTGTGTTACATCCCGGGCAGGCGTCGACAACGGAGTCATCCAGTCTCTTCTGATAGCTCAGGAGAGCTGGATGGTGTCCGCATCTCAGCCTGGCCAGGTGGGTTCTGTCCTCGCGAGGAAGGGAGGATTCGGAAGGATGGATTTCGGGAGGTCGTGCATGCAGCTGGGTGTTGTCTGTGAGTGAGTGGATGGATCGGTGAGAGATATGAGTATGGATGTGCTTCTGGAAGTTGGTTCGGGGTGGGCAGGGAGGGAGAGAGGACAATAATTGTGTGTGATACCGTGTGCTGGGTGTTGTTTTGATATTTCTTGGTGTCTGTGGGTGTGTTGCCATGTAGTTTAGTGGGTGGTCTTGGTTCGTGGAGGCTGCTGCCAGGAATTGAGTGCCTCTCATGTCCAGATGGTCTTTGACTTTGAGGATTTTGGTTTCTTGATGTAAGTGATCTATGGGTGCAGTAGCTGTGCAGCCTGTAATTATCTTCAGGGCTTTGTTTTGAATAGTCTGTAAGGTCTTATGATGTGTTTCAGCTAGGTTAGAAGCCCAGGCTGGGCTTGCGTATTCCATCACTGATCTTATGTATTGTTTATATACTGTGGTGGTAGTTTCTTTGTTGTGTCCAAATTTTGTGTGAGCAAGTGACCTGAGGGCGTTAAGTCTGGGTGTCAGTTTCTTTTTAATGTTTGTGGTGTGCTGTTTGAATGTCATATGAGTATCATATGTTACTCCTAGGATTTTGGGTGTGTGTGTATGTGTTAGGGGTGTGTTGTTTATGGTGAGTTGAGGGATGTATTCGTGTTCTCCTGTCCAACTTGTGAGCAGGGTTGCGGTGGATTTGGCTGGGGCTAGATTAAGTCTGTCTGTAGTGCACCAGCCATGTAGTGTGTTGAGATAGGGTTGAAGGAGATCTGTTGCTCTTTTTGGGTCATGGTGTGTGCATGTGAGTGTTATGTCATCTGCATAGGAGGCTAAGTTTATTTGGGGCATATTGGGTGTAGTTATATCGTGCATGTACAGATTGAAGAGTGCGGGCGATAGGACGGATCCTTGTGGGACTCCGTTTGGAAAGTTTCTGATTTTAGATGACTGACCGGCAAAAGATACGTGTGCACATCTGCCTGCTAGGAAGTTGGCCAGCCACCTTTTTGTGTTGTTGTGCATGTTTGTGTTGTTGTTGTTGTTGTTGTTGTTGTTGTTGTTGTTGCTATTGTTGTTGTTGTTGTTCCCTAAGCTGCCTGGCCGAACAGCCCCGAGTCCCTGAGAAAGGCCATGGCCACGATCGGGCTTTCCCACAGAGCTCTCATTGAGTGTAGATTGTGTTGTTGGCGTAAGTGGTTGTGTAAAATGCAGTCTTCTATGATGTGTTTAATGGTATGGGGTGCTGTGTTACATCCTGGGCAGGCGTCGACAACGGAGTGACAGATTATTATTGTTTAGAGTAACTTTAATTATACCTTCTTCTTGTTTGCATTAAATCATTCCAGTGATTTAATTAAGCTCTCTATCTTTTTCTGTGTATACATTATTAACATAATTGTATGTTGTTGTGATCAGGCTGTATCAGAGATTATCAGCCTGTAGTAGTAGTGCATTTATATCGAGTTAGAGGATACCCCGCTATCGCAGATTTAACTCTGGAGGGTATAGGTGTTTTTGTGCGCCGGCATTATAAGTTCGAGGGTTGGATCTAGTGTTACCGTTGTGGCTATGTGCCTTTCTAGTCCAATGATTAAGAGCCCTTGTTTTATACGAGTCCCGGTCGTAACAATAGACAGGAGGGAGTGTCTCATCAGATTTCCCCCCGCCACAGCTGAAATTGACGCGGTATGTTTTAAAAATACTGTGCATTTTGTAGGCTAGTCTCCATCTCTTTAAGTTCTTTGTCTATGATCTCTTCTGGTTCTACTTCTGGCTGACCTTTTGTTTCTTCGCTTAATGCATGAACACCCCATGGTTGATTTCTTTGGGCCTTCTTGAGGTAGTCTCTCATCTCGTGAACAGCACACCGTGATTGTAGGTTAGAAACTCAAATGGATTTATTATGACCATTGAGTCGTCCCTGAATTTGTGCTGATATTTGCCTGAGGGTCGAATGTTAGTGTATTGGGGTGCTTGCTAGTGGCCCATTGGATTTTTAGGCTCCATCAATGGCCTGTTTGTTTCAGATGCCAGGAGGATCCCTGGCATCTGTGTTTTTCGCCAAGAGTTCGACTGCTGTGGCTGTAGTTGGGTTGATATCCGCTTGTTTGCTCCGACGGATGGGCTGCTGGTGACTGGCTCTTGCTGCTAGCAATTTCTTTCTGAGGAACATGTCTCGGTCGAAACCCACAGGATCATGGATAGTGACTTGTTCTTTTGTGCTTGAAGGTAAGATACGCAGCAGTATGGCAAAGATATATTCTCCTCGTTCAATTTTGATGGCTTATGGATATGCAACCCGACATGTTTTGTGATTAACACCAGGCTCTCATCCATGTTTCACTCTAATTTGATGTGACGACGGAGCTGAGGGATGGTTTTATCGCATCGATCACTAATTGTCTAAACTTGTTCCAGCTCAAGTCAGGTCTTGCTGACCTGAGTGTCCTAGGTTCGAGTCCATGGAGTGCCACATGTATTCATTAGTTTCATTGATTTCATAAATTGGTTTTATTTGTAAGTTGATTAATGGGTTGGTGATAATATGAATTTACTGGCGATTAGAGCAATTGGTTTCCCCAAATAGGTTAAAAGGACTGAATTTTCTTCCTGTATGAATTGTATGCTAAATCTAGTACAGGTTTTACCTTCTCAATATACTGTATGTATGAATTTCATATAACTCAGGGTTGAAGTTATGGATCGGAAGGTGTGATCTAGCAACTGTTTTATCTGGTTGTTTATCTTGCCGTAGCCCAAATGTATTTTCAAGAACTCCATTCTTCTGAAGTGAGAACGATCGTCTGCCATCAGTGTTATATCAGGATTTTTACTGGCTTTAAATATTACTATAAGTAGATTCGATCTCAACTGCGTAAGATATGAAGCCATCACAAAGTATTATATAGGCATACAGCAAGACAAGTACTACACAGTAGAAAATTTACTTTGAGGTTTATTGACATGGGAATATAAAATGGCCTTCAAAGGTTTTGGCTAATACTGGTACACACAAGTAATCAATATTATATAATAAACACATACAGTAATGGTGATAATACCCTAGACGCTAAGAACAAAGTTAATCAAGAGGGAATCGCAGTAAACACACAATACTTTAACACAATCAAAATAAACAATGATAATTACATAGACAATACTTTACTACAGTCTAAATAAACAATGATAATTATCTCTCGCAAAGAGTCACTGTTCAAATCAATATTACACAACGATTAATTTACAGGTACAATCATGATCATAGAAATGGTAGTTTGAGAAGTCTCTTATAGAAAATAGGAGTAGCACTGGGTTGAGTTTACGAGTGGCACTGGCGGGTGTGTGGTCTCGGCTTTGTGAAATATAACATGCACAATTACCTTAATCTGGCAAGCGTGATAGGCCTTCGGGAAGTACATCCTACGCAAGCGTGATAGGCCTCATGGAAGAGAGTCTATATAAAAACTCAAAAATGCCCAAGTGCCGGTGAAATGGAAGCAATAGATGATTGGGTGATATGTCTCCTATCCACCACCTCCTGATTTTCCCTAACATGTGTATTACCCCCCCTCCCTCTCCTACTGCCCCTTTCTCCCTCCACTTCACCCCTCATTAATTCTGATTTGTCCCTCCAATTTTCTGCTTCTTTGCTTTCACCTGCCTGAAATATGCTGATTTACTCTCCCTACCTCCCTCCACCCTCTGAAATGCACGTGAGATGGCTGTCTCTCGCTACTAGTATCTCGTGAGACATCAGAGAGAGTGGATGTATATCTCCGGCCACCTCCCTTCAACCTCTCCCAACACAAATATACAGTTTTTGATTGGATATTTGTGGTTTACACCTATTTTCTGGTTCTTCAATGTTAATATGTTCATTATACAAGTAAAATATATGTATATGGAGCAGTAATATTACTTTATATGGTAAATATAACAAATCTAGTCAGAATTGACGCTAATCTTTTTGCATTTGCGGGAGTTTAATAAGTATGAATGGCGCGCTTGGCACCTTTAAACGGCAAACCTATGGTATTTGAAAGTGCCCGCCAGGCGAAGATATTTTGATACATTCCCGACAAAAATCGGCATTATCCGTTAAAAATAATTATTACTTATTCATATGCCCCTATTTTACGTTTAATATGAAGATATTAACATGTAACAGCAATAAAACAAGTGGGAATAGTATTTTGGGGGGTGAAAAAGACGATGTATTGCTGACCGGTTCATTCATGAGAGGAGAGCCGTCGCGGCATACACCCTCCCCTTCCCACTTATCGATCGACACTGATGTCTTGCTAGTGAAGTCTCTCTCTTGCCACGACCTTTATATGCCTCCTCTTCGACCTTGATGCCGGGTGGCGCGGTAAATAAACCAATAAACAAGGGAATAAGAGGAAAAATAGGTGATAATTGAAGGGGGGGGAGGGGGGACACATGTGGAGGAGTGATAGGAGGTATGGAGGGGAATTATCTCACTTAATCACATATTCCTTTGTTTTGAGTGCCACTTGGGTCTTTTTTTTTTTTTTTTTTTTTTTGTTTAGGCCTTGGATCTTAAGAGTCTCGTCGCCTTCACCCAGTAAAACCTCTTAAGAGTCTCGGTGCTGTTCCTGGGTTAAAAGGGATGGTATACAAAATATTATACAGAGTCAAAGACAGAATGAGGGGTTTGTATCCTCATACAAAAAGCTTGGATTTGGGTCTGGATTTCACGGCATGGTAGGGACATCATCCAGGTAGAGGTCCTTGGTTGGGACGGCACTGCAGGTACTGTCACACAAGTTGCGAGCAGTTCAGTTTTTAGGGAGGAACCCCGGAGGTGGTTTTAGAGAACTGTCTGGGTGGGCTTAACACAGCTTTCTAAACGCTACTCTTGTATAGACAACTGAGGCTACCTTTTCGTCGCTGGCCAACGTTCAACCGAGTTACTGGGCTAGAATAGTATTTTCTGTGTCTAATAAGTTCTGGCCTGTTCAATGTTCATATCACTTATCAGACAGCGGTTTGCCTGGCGAGCAGAACTCCATAGTAGTTTCTCTTTGACTGCCTGGTCCAGCTCAACATAGTCAACATACACAACCAGTGTGGTATCCGCACTACTTTATGGGCTGCTTGACCGGGCTCAACACAGTCTTTGTGGGCAGTTTGAATGTGGGGAAGGTCGTTACTTCAGCTGAGGGCCTGTACTCAACAGCTGCATTGAAAAGGGCCAATACAACGATCCAACTTTGCCTGACCTCCAGTGATTTGGCTGAGGTAGTCTCAGCTTTGGTTGCATTATCATGAGTGGTCCTTTTTAGGGCAAGAAAGGCATCTTGTATTTTGACCCTATTCCTTGGTTCATGGGAGGACGCTGGGTGCACGAGCACAGCCCGAGTGGACGGCTTGTACGCTAAAGGGGCCTGGGCTTGGGGTGCGCTTAGGTCCTTGTTGGATTGAAGCTCATCCTTCTTCTTCTTCACTCTCTTCTCTTCCCATTGCATTTCACTATTTTACTTCAAAGTGTGGGTGATGGAAAATTACTGTAACCTTTCTCCAAATTATTTCTTCTGTATTTTGCTCCTAAAATTAATTCTCCATATTGACTGTTCCAGGAGGTGGACTCATCATCACTGATCATCATGAACTATGACCGAGTGCAAGTGTCGGACATGAGTGAGTTTATCCTGATAGAAGAACACTCGGCTGGTTACCAGAGGCCCCAAATCAACTCTGACATTACAGGTTTATTTAAGCCATTCGCTCCAAGGGTGAGTGCACTATACACAATTATTTTGTTTAGCCTGGTGGAAAGTTTAATCCCCTAGCAGTTGATTTCTCGATAATTGATGAAAAACTATGAAACTGCTATGTATTTGCATCAAATTATAGACAGATTTTAACAATTGACACCATATTTGGCTATAACTACTTTGTAATAGCTGAGTAATAAGATGGGGATAAGCCAGTTTCTCGCCAACTTTATAAAACAGACTATAGTGTTGTCCGCAACGAACACTTCCATCGCATTCATCCGCTACCATATCACTCCACATCCAAATAATTTTACCTTCCCTGTTTGGAATAAAGGTTGAAATTCATGAGATGAAGATTAGCTCCAGTTACCTCTTACTTGTGTTCTAGGGATGGACATTTTGTAAAGATTAATACCAATGCCTCATGGAAGTCCTCAGAATTTGTAGTTAAAACAAATGTTACTGTATCACATGCATATCCTAATTTACTCTAGATGTCCAATTTTCAATGCACAGTCCCATTAAAAAAAAAGTAAAAAGAAAGATAGACGTTGCCGGTACAGAACGGGTTAAGGGATATCATCTTGAGAGGTTCAATGCAAGAAGCGTGCAGGGGAGTATGCACATTAGTCTGATATCGGTATGAGGTACAGCCAGAAGTGAATTTCCCTGGCTAGGAGTTACGCCTTACTACCCCTACCCCAGGTAGTAGGATCAGGGTAGTGCCTGTCCGTTATTCCTTCCTACCCCACCTCTTGGATGGAGAGACTAAACTACCAGCCCCCCCCCCCCCCTCACATCCTATCCCTACACCAGACAGTATTTATAATTATCAAAGGCCATGACAATAGGGATGCAAGTAAGTACTTCACACCAGATAACTCAAATTACACAAGAAATAATGGCTACAAAATTGTGGGAAAGGCATTTCATTCACATGAAGCGAAGCACTTCTTTTTCAACATAGTGGTCAACTTATGGAACAAATTTCCTAGAAGTGTTGTAGAGTGTCATAAACATTCAAATATCGCCTATCTTGCCACGAACCCCGACTGACTGAGTTTGTGCCCGAATAATGTGACCATTTCAGTATCGTACATAGTACTATTATTTTGTTTTCTGACCAGACTTTCTGGAGCTGCAGCCCTTCAGTTGATGGCTGTGGCAATGTATTTTTTGCAAGCAGCCTATAAGGACCATTAGGTCTGTTGTTGCTTGTCTTCCTCTGTATTCCTTTGTATTCTTGAGTTTGAAGGCGACGGTACTGTTTGAATGCTTCCTCCTTATTGTGGACCAAAGTAGAAAAAGAGTATATATATATATATATATTGTATATACTAAGGCACATACCCCATTGCTGGGGGTGGCCGACACGAGACAGAGCCCAAACAGAAACAACATTTACAGTTCCTATTCTCTTGTATAATTCTCCTACTCGACGAAACAGAGAAACGGGCGAGAGAACGCGAAAGTAGTCCCTGACCCTGAAAATAGAATAGGAAAAATAGTGACTAAAATTTGTTTGCATTAGACTGAAGAAAAAAAATGGAATGTATGCCTCCATGCCTGAGTGAATTACCTTGGTAATGCGCTCAGCACACTTTGAGGGGCCCTGGCCACTGAGTTAAAAATCACATTGGCAGCGCCAATGTGCTGTTCCGGCTAGGAGGATCAGATGAACGTACTGGAGAGATAGGACAGGTAACAGCGATAAGGTTGTGATTAGAGGAGCCCAACAGAAAGAAAAGGTTTACAGTGTAAGTAGAAGGATTAGAAGGTAGAAATAAGTCAAGAATATTGAACCGATTTCAAAAGCCTTCTGTATCATATAAGTAATTTTGAACCCAACCTATCCTAATCCAGAGCTATTTTCCTTACTATAGATCTCATAGGTAATCCAGTACACTAGCTACAAAGGTATGACACAATCTGTATCAGTCAATTTTAGGTGTGTCCATTGGAGCCGATAACTGTGCTGGCGGTGATGGTGGATCTCTCACTGCTTTGTATGATCCACAACAGACAGCCTTTACCTCTGATCTCAGAGGTAAAGGCTGTTTGTTGTGGATCTCACTGGTGATGGGCTGGTCTATCAGAGTGAGAGCTGAGCGATTTCTGCCATACCCATAGCTTACTCTGACTGTTCCTTTTACTTATATATTTTCTAGATCTCGAGTGACGGCGTCTCTTCCGTGGATTGACCTTCTAATCTGCCAACCTAGAGGTTGGCAGATTGGAAGCCAAAGTGTCACATTTTTCCTTTGCCCCTCAACTTTATCTTCATAATTGCTGAGGGGCACAGGGCCCTGGGTGGGGCTTTGGTTTCCCTGGCGTTTCCGCACCCTCCTCAGCTCCCCGCCATGGAGTGGCTTCGGTCACCCAGGCTTTATTGTGGTAGGCAGGGAGGGTTCTGTGGGGGCGCTCTCTTATGGACTTGGCCTTGTTCGGGGCCTTGGGGCTGTTCGGCCAGACAGCCTGGGGAACAACAACAACAACAACAACCTCTGATCTCAAAACTAATACAGTACCCTACATACCACCAGCCGGCACAAGAATAATACCTTACTTAATCATATATTTGAGTAAAAATCCTATTGACTGTTTACTCACGAAACTACAGTACTGTATTATATCTTACCTGAATCCAGTATCCTACCCACCACGAGTTGACAGAGCTATAATGCCTTACCTGATCGTAAAGTTATTTTAAAATTGTATCTAAGATGAGTTCATATAACTATTATATCTTACATGATCTGATAACTAAGCATAACTATTTAATACCCTTTCAGATAGCATAGCCAATTCAGATCTATGATGCCTCAACTTATGTCACAGATAATCTAGAACCCAAGTTATAATGTTGTGAAGTAATCGGTGTGCGTAATTTGTAGGTGTGGCTGTTGGTGTTGGTGACTGTGGTAGCGGTGATGGTGAGTCTCTCACTGCTTCGTATTACCCAACAGACCTTCCTGTTTCCACATCAAACAACCACCATCAGCATCTTTGGGTATGTAGGCGTATATAATTGTTAGGTCTACATTATTAAGGTGAGGTCACACGAACGCTTTCGACGCTATTTTTCTTCGGCATACCAGTTTAAGAAAGAGATATGTGCAGCATGTGAGGAGGTGCGTGGAGTAAGGAGAAGAGGGAGGGGAGTGAAGGGTACAGCGTGATGGACTGAAGAGGTAAAAATATCTGTTAAATACAAGAAAAAAGCATATAGAGAGTGGTTGGGTAGTAAAGGGAATGAAGATTTGGAGAGACAGAAAAGAGCGAGTGAGTGGTGAAGAGAGTAGTGAAGGACAGTAGAGAAGAGCAGATGACAAATTTAGAAGGAATCTAAGTGTAAAATGGAGGGAGTGTAAGAAACTGTTCTGGAAAGACGTCAAGAAAGTTAGAGGGGGTAGCAAGGGAAATAGTGAGGGTGTGAAAGGTAAAAATGGGCGAGTGATAGCCGAGAAGCATGAGAGAGTCGGAAGATGGAGGGAGTACTTCAACGAATTGCTAAATAGAAGGGATCAAGTACCAGCAAACATAGTTGGATCGGGTATGGGAGGGAGAAGAATAAAAGTAGTGGAGGAGGAGGTGGGGATCAGAGGTCAGAAGTGTGTGAAGCCATGAAAAGAGTGAAGTTGGGGAAAGCATCAGGAATAGATAGTGTATGGGGAAATTCTGAGGTATGGTGGTGAGATAATGATCGAATGGGTATGGAAAATGTCTAAACTAGCATGGGAGAAGGGGACTACACCTGATGACTGGAAGTCCCCCTGTATAAAGGTAAAGGGGAAAGAGGAGTGTGTGGTAACCACCGGGGAATATGCGTAGTAGGGAAGGTGTACAGTAGGGTAGTGATTGAGAGAGTCAGAGCGAGAACGGAGAAATGGATAGGTGACGAGCAGGGTGGGTTTAGGAAGGGAAGAGGATGTGTAGATAAGATTTTTGCCATGAAATGTGTTTTGGAGAAATATCTGGAGAAGGGACATAAGTCCCTTCTCTCCAGTACGGCCACCCGATCCTCCTAGCCGGCGGCGCTTGTGGCACTTTGGCGCTGCCGACTGGGAGCCTCTCCGGCAGTACTTCTTTGATTTCCCATGGAATGATTTCTGCTTCCGTGGCCGGGGACCCTCGGAGAGTGCTGAACGCATTACCGAGGTAATCCTATCGGGTATGGAAGCATACATTCCATTCTCTTTCTCTCAGACTAATGCTAAAAAATCTTGGTTTACTCACACCTGTTCTACTGCTGTCCGCAATAAGGAGGAAGCATTCAAACGGTACCGACGCTTTAAAACTCAAGACTCTCATTCTTCCTATGTTTCTGCCCGGAATCAAGCCAAATCTGTTCTTCTACTTGCCAAACACTCTTTCATCAATAATAAATGCACTGAACTATCCAACTCTAGCTCTTCCCAAGCTTTCTGGCATCTAGCCAGAAACCTCTCCAACAATTTCTCTTCCTCGTCTTTCCTTCCCCTTTCCCATTCTGATGGCACAACCATCACTTCTTCCTCTGACAAAGCTAAACTCTTCGCTCAAAACTTTTGCTAGAAACTCCACCTTGGATGCTTCCGGTGCTATTCCTCCCTCTCCACCCTCCTCTCTCTTACTTATGCCTAATATCCTAATATCTTCTAAAGATGTACTTTCTACCCTCTCTGGGCTTAATACTAATAAGGCGTACGGTCCGGACGGTGTTCTCCTGTTGTTCTCAAAAACTGTGCTTCCGTGCTGATTCCCTGCCAAGGCAAACTCTTTCATCTCTGTCTATCCTCTAACGTCTTCCCTTCATGCTGGAAGTTTGCTCACATTCAACCTGTCCCAAAGAAGGGTGACCGCTCTCAACCCTCCAATTATCGTCCAATTGCTCTCATCTCATGTTTTTCTAAAGTTTTTGAAACTATTCTTGCTTCCAAATTTCTTAAGCATTTCTCTTCTCATAATCTGCTCTCAGATCGCCAGTATGGCTTCCTTAAGGGTCGCTCTACTGGTGATCTTCTTTCATATCTTACTAACTCTTGGTCATCCTCCTTTCGGGACTTCGGTGAGATTTTTTCTATTACACTAGACATATCGAAGGCCGTCGATAGAGTCTGGCACAAATGTTTAATTTCTAAACTACCCTCCTTTGGTTTCTATCCCTCCATCTGTGCCTTTGTCTCTAATTTCCTTTCCGGCCGTTCCATAGCCGCGGTTGTGGACGGCCATTGTTCACTTCCTCACCCTATAAACTCCAGTGTTCCTCAGGGCTCTGTCCTTTCTCCTATTCTCTTTCTAATTTTTATAAATGATCTCCTCAACTGTACCTCAATTACCATCCATTCATACGCAGACGACTCAACCTTACACTACTCCATTAGTTTTTCAGAACGCCCCAGCCAGCAATCCCTCAACGACAAACGTAATGAAGCCATAGAACTCTTAAATTCTGATCTAAATACTATCTCCAATTGGGGCAGAGAAAACCTTGTTACCTTTAATGCTTCCAAAACCCAATTTCTCCATCTATCTACCCGTAAGGAACTCCCAGCGGACTATCCCTTATTCTTCAACAATACAAAAATCAATCCTTCATCAATATTCTTGGTGTCTCTTTTTCTTCTGATCTCAGTTGGAAGGACCATATTATCAGTCTTGCTAAGGCAGCCTCCCAGAAGCTGGGTGTGCTCAACCGCCTTAGGGGGTTCTTTTCCCCTGTACAGCTTCTTGCTCTGTACAGGGGCATTGTGCGTCCTTGTATTGAGTATTGTTCACATGTGTGGGGAGGTTCCTCTCACACCGCTCTCCTAGACAAAGTTGAAAGGAAGGCCTTTCGTATCATTAACTCCCGTCCACTCACCAACTCTCTGCATTCTCTCTCTCTCCGCCGCAATGTTGCATCTCTCTCGCTATTCTATCGCTACTATAATAATCAGTGTTCCTCAGAGCTTTCCCAGTGTATACCACCTCCTTTACGTAGGGCACGTGGTACCCGACTTGCAACTCAATCCCACCCCTACTTTGTGCAACTCTCCAACCCGAGAGTGAAATGTTACTCTCAGTCTTTCTTCTACTCAACAGCTGAGCTCTGGAACTCTCTCCCAGAATCAGTCTTTCCCTCTTCCTATGACTTAAATTGCTTCAAACTCCGTGTGTCCTGGCATTTTGGCTCGAACGTCCCTTGATTTTGGCCCTGTCACTCTTTCAACTATGGGGGAGGCACTCGCTACAGGCAGTTTTGCCTTTTGCCTCCCTCAATCACATAGAAAACAAAAAAATCAAAACGTTATATGGTGCCATTATGGAATTGGAGAAGGCCTATGACAGAGTGGATAGAGCAGCATTGTGGAAAGTACTGATAATATACGGAGTAGACGACGGCAAGTTGCTGAAAGCAAAGGCGTCAGTACGTGTGGAGAATGAGCAGAGCGAGTTCTTTGATCTGAATGTTGGGTTAAAGCAAGGGTGTGCAATATCCCCATGGTTGTTCAATATATTCATGGATGGAGTCATGAAAGAAATACAAGGAAGAGCAGTGGATGTTGGTGTACCGCTGATAAGGTAAGGAAACGAGTGGAAGCTGCCTGTACTGCTGTTTGCTGATGATACAGTTCTGATGAGCGATAGTGAATGGGTGTTGCAGGGGCTGGTAAATATGTTTGGAACAGTGTGTGAAAAACGGAATCTGAAGGTAAATGCGGGGAAGAGCAAGGTTAGGGGTCTTAGAAAGGGGTGATGCCACAGAGTGTGAGGTGAAGTTGAACGGTCAGGTTATGGAGAATGTCAGCTCATTCTGATGGGGAAATGTTTTCCCTAACTATATTTTATGCCGACACTAGGTCGGAGGAAGTGGTGGGTGGAGAGAGAGAGTCTTTTGATATGCTGTCCTTATCTTCCACTTAGTAGCAAATTATGTTAACATTAAGTCTGGGTCGTAAGGTCTGTGCAGTCTATATATATATATATATATATATAGCCTTTATCATAATGTATTCTCTAATAATCGCTGTTGAACCAAGGTATAGGCTCAGTGTCAAAGGTGGGTCATGTACACTTTGCGTATTACTTGCCCAAACATTATAATTGAAAGCTTCGACTAGTTTGTAATTATGTCATGCTTAGAAAAAACTTTATGTCAAATTTAATACAATCCCGGCTGTTTTTGTTTTTACGATAACTATCACGTTGAATAGTAATGGTGTCTGCTGATTGATTAAATACTAATGAGGCAATCAAATAAGTATGCTCATTACTTCAATGGATGCTCAGATACTACCATTGATTATATTAGGAACATTAATGGACACAAGATACGAAGGGTTTCCAGATCATGGGTTAAATCCATTAAGGGGAGGTTTTCACTTAAGTGATATTTTTTTCGAACCACCTTCTCCCTCATGCCTAGCCCCATTAGTTTTGAGACTTTAAGACGTTCGCCCTGTTAGTTTGCCGATTTTAAGACATTTGGCCCCATTTCTGTCAACGTTCAGACCTTTCGTGCCATTTAGGTGTCGATTTTATCCTGGCGAGCGATAGCGAGCCTGTAATTTAGGAGGAAGCGGCCTTCGGCCGGGACATTTTTCTACCGAAAAATGTACAACTTTATATCGAAGGGGGATCTTCTGGGTGTTATTTAAATGGTTGATAGGGGTCTAGGAAGCAAACTAAAAGTCACCCCTTAAGGGAAGGTTTATCACCCCTTAAGGGGAGGTTTTTAGTTTGGTCTCTAGGTATCCATCAAGCTTAAGATTACACCCCCTTGAGCCCCTTTCAAGATAAATTTGTACATTTTTCGGTAGAAAAATGTCCCGGCTGAAAGCCGGTATCTCTTAAATTACAGGCTCGCTATCGCTCGCCAGGATAAAATCGACACCTAAATTGCACGAAAGGTCTTAACATTGAAAAAAATGGGTTGAAAGTTCTTAAAATCATCAAAATAATGGGGCGAACGTCTTAAAATTAGAAAAGCAAAGGGACTAAAGATGAGGGAGAAAGGAGTCCAGAAAAAACTCCCTCAAGTGGATATCAGCCCTTAACTAACTGTCCGTGTAGTGCACTAACATGACTGACTTATAACACTGTAACTGCTGTGGTCTAGCAAGGATGTTGGTCTTAAGGGGAGGTTTTTAGTGTGTTTCCTAGACTTCCATCAAGCTTGAAATTGCACCCCCTTGACCCCTTTTCAAGATAAATTTGTACATTTTTCGGTAGAAAAATGTCCCGGCCGAAGGCCGGTTCCTCTTAAATTACAGGCTCGCTATCGCTCGCCAGGAAAAAATCGACACCTAAATGGGATGAAAGGTCTTAAATGTGACATAAATGGGGTGAAAGTTCTTAACATCGCCAAACTAATGGGGCGAACGTCTTAAAATCTCAAAAGCAACGGGGCTAAACATGAGGGAGAAAGGGGTAAAGAAAGAAGTCCCTCAAGTGGAAATCTCCCCTTAATGATGATGTGATGGTAATGATATCAGTATGAACATAATAGAATAATAATAATGATGATTATAACTGTTATGCCCTGTTTTTCTACAGGATTAACTTGGTTAATGTGGGCTCTATCTGACTGGGTATATAAGGCTGCATGCACAATACAAGGTATGAGGAATAGAGAACACAAAATAAACACACGGTAACACGACACACGATCACGTTTATTTAAGTAGGTGAATAAAAAGCATAGAAAGATAGTAATACTCGTACAAAACAAATAATAGAAGGGAACTGCTAGCATTAGCGGATCTGGATGGAGCCTAGTCTCCCACTTCCAACGTTCAGGTATACTCTTCTGATCACGGGTTTAGTTAGCAAGGTTTATTATACTGGAAGACCTCAATGTATTTATGTATTCAATTTCACTAATTAGGTCTCTTACTGGCAGGTCGCGTGCCCAAGTAGCAGCTCACAGTTAGAATTAGACACGCGTATATTTCAGAACACGGAAATTCTAGTAACCTCAATGGGGTACTGATCTAAGATTTATATTCTTATGGCAGAAATACGTAGAACACAAATCAGTGGGCGAACGTTAGATATCACTAGGGTTTCAATATCTGGAATAAGGTAATTACGAGAGTCAATGTCGCCTGTTAATTAATGAACACTGATACGCTTAGTACGTCCCAAATGGAATGGTTAAATATGAGTTACACTGGGCAAAGCTATAGCCACTTCATAGAAAAGTTAATAAGTGAATGTCGAACTCGTACTATGACACGTTCGTACTAATAGAGTGAATATTGAATATTATTTGTTGGTCTGGTCCTGGTTATCTTGCTTCCGGTGATGTTGGGGGCTAACGACTGGTTCCTCGGCCGTCCAGGTGGTCCAAATGTAGGAAGTTCTCAAGTTGGATCTTTTGGCGATCGGTGCTGGCTACATACTTATATACCCACTCATTGGTGTGAAGGTTATAAGGTGCACGTCGGGACTTGTACATGGACAGATGCTTCTATTTGTCTTCTCTGCCACGGAGTCTGCCGGCTCTGGAATCTCTCAACTCAGGAACAACACAAGGGCAGAGCTAGAGGTTAACTTCAGGGTAGTGACCACTGGTTGGTGTCTAGCTTTCAACTGATTTGACTGGGGGCGGGAGCTAGGTGTATAGGCTCGGTTCTGGACCCTGTAGGCAATAGGGATCTCGAGTCTTATGGACTTATTTGAGCTCTCAATAGATATGGGGACTAGGTAAGATGGTGATTACTGTTGTGGCACATGGCTATGGAAGCCTTTATATTGTGATATAACTGAGCCTTAGTAAAAGGTACTATTTTGGCTATACTGAAAGTATTTATGGAAGGGAGACTGGATCTACTTTGCGGGGAGGGCTGGGACAGCTGTGATAGGGGCGTCTCTCTTATATTACTCAGTCTTCGTTCTATTGCATAGCTGAGGTGCTAATTTGACTATCCGAGTATGCAAAACAGGTGAATGGGTTATTGTGGGTAAAGAGAGGTGAGTAAGGGGGTTAGACATGCATGGTTAGTTCATTGATAGGAAGAATTCCTAGGCTACCTGGCAATGACCCGGAAGTCAAAACAGGGGTCAGGTATACCTCCGCGGGGGTGGGGGTCTCCCTCCTCGGGTGGGTAAAAAGGGGTAGCCGGGCGCTCTCTCTTTGGGATGGTCGTCCGGCGGCTGTGGCTAGGGGCTTGCCATATCACCAGTGTTTGTAATAACCCTCTGTTTATGAGACAGATGTGGGTGTTCTTAATATCAAAACCGAAGGTGCCTTGGCTAGCTGGTTGTAATCGGTTGGTTGTTAATTGCATGGTTTGCTGGATGTGGTGGAGACTGGTTGCTAACTCTGCCACATTTATCTGGAAGTATGGCAATAGAAGTTAGTTACTGGCGAGGCGGCGAGCCTCGCACCGACGACCATTGGGTGCAGGGTTGTGAATGGGTTGTAAGAGAATAGATGGCATGCAAGGGGTTAGTAAAGTTCTAATGTTGTTCTGGCCTACGAAGTGAAGGCAGGCTGGATAGGAGTATATATATAAAAGGTTGGAGAGCGTTAGCAACGGAAAAATCAAGGATCTTCAAGAGGTATGAGAGAGAGGCTAGGTCGGACAAGAGTCGAGAAGCGCGGGGTATTTTAATGAGAGGGGGGGAAGCTCAGGGGGGCTACAGGGAAATTTGACCCTAAGGTCTCTGGGCGTGGGGATGGCATTAGGCTGCAGTTGATATTGGAGTTTTGAAAGGACAGTGAAAGTACGTTAGCCAAATGCTACCGGGGGCTGCAAATACGGGGTGGTATATGAGTCTGGAAAAGATAGAATCATGTGGACTGTGGGGTGGTGGGGGAGAAGGAGGTTAACTGTAGGTGTGTACTTGACTGTGGATAAAGTAGGGAAAAACTTGGTGTATTATTACTCGTCAATATGAGGGGTTATGGACCTATTATTTGACACAATTTCTTGTACGTCTAGGTGTCCCTGGGAACTGCGTTTTCTATGAAATATAGACCAAAGAAAAGCGGCAGTTCGTAGGGGTACTTCGTTAGTGTTTCGGAATACTATGATAGCTACTGGTAACAAAGGTTATCTATACAATCTCTGGTTGGGGTAAGAATTGGAGTTACAGCATGGTGGCTAACCTCTGTATTCATGGCTGTCTAAGGCTTATGGGGGCAATGGTTCTATATCCTGGTGTACCCGTGGGTATCTTAATTTCTTATGAGTTTGGACATGTGGTTTTTAACATCTACTTCTCGGATGTAAGAACATACATAGATATATGGCTGTCGGATTTGTTGGCATTGGCTCAACTTCGGGACAGGGCATGGGTGTTTTTAATATGAATGTATATTCTTGTTCATCATCGTGTAGGTAGAATCGGGCGGGTAAGAGGTGTAGGACACGAAGTAAAATGGCGTAGTGTGGACTGTGGATACGAAGGAGGTAAGTGGAAGACTTATGACAATTGTGGAAAAGTAAATGGAAAAAGGTGAACACAATGGCGGATAAAGATACTTAACCTAAGGATTGAATACATAGATTTTATGGGTGATGAGTCTTCAGAAACTTAGTCTGGCAAGACAAGAGATGTTAGGGAATGTTAATATTAATACGTAACCTAAGGATTGAATACATCGATGAACGACGACATTATAGTCGTCGTCCTTATAAGGTGATGAAACCTGGTTGATCTGCACGTGGCACAATACGACACAAGGACAGTGCCGCTATGTCGTATCGATACTGGTGGCAGTTAATATTATAGAGACACTTAGTTACTAGAGGAACAATGCAAGGGGGCGACTGAGCACGGGTTACATATATCTATACTCGTCATGGGAAATGATATACGAGGTCTAGGGACAGGCGTGGGTGTTTTAACTTCTAAGATATATAACATCTACTTCTCGGATGTAAGAACATACATAGATATATGGCTGTCTGATTTGTTGGCATTGGCTCAACCTAGGGACAGGGCATGGGTGTTTTTAATATGAATGTATATTCCTGTTCATCATCATTGTATTTAGAAGTGTAGGACACGAGGGGGTAGTGTACGTGAGGTGTGGAAAATGGTCAGTTTAGAAGGGGTAGGTAGGTGCGGCCTGGAGCTGCTAAGCCCTGCGGGCTTGGGCCTGTCTGAATTGGCTGGCTCGGTCAGCTGGTCCTTTCGTTCTGTGGACCTTTCTTTCGGGTGTTTCTGTGTGGTGTTCGCTCGTGGCTTCTGTGGTGGGCTTCTCGTTCTGGGGCATTTTAATAACCGAAATAAAAACCATTTAATATAAAACAAATATATGTGCATTTCAGGAACATGTTGAAGACAGTGGCTGAAGATAGTAATGAAGGTAGTGATGATGCTGATGGTGGTGCTAGAGGTGGTGATGATGGTGGTGCTAGACATGGTGGTGATGGTGGTGCTAGACGTAGTGATGATGGTGGTGCTAGAGTTGGTGAAACTGTTGGTATTAGCGTTGTGGAGCGCAGAGCTGGTGTTAGCATCATCACTCAGGATGCCATCACCTGGACCATCAGTGCTCTTCTAGCTCAGTGTCAGTATCATCTTCATCATATTTTTCGTTTCAATTATTACAAAGACGAATGCATAACAATCAGTAGTGTGTCTCGGATAGGTTATAGACAGTCGGAAATATTTTGAATGTTGATAACAAATCTTATAGAGGTTTTTGTAGCTCAATTTATAATCATTAATACAGAGAATAGTATTATACAATGGACGATACTTTATTTTGTAGTATAGTGAACAATGTGGCTGTTGTCCTTTCATTCCCGGACTATAGTCGGTTTCATTTCAACTGACGGTAAATTGCAAAGTTTCCATCAATATTTCTCATTTATTTGGAAGATTTTGTAGTGAAATATGGTGCTAATTATATAAACTCGATATAATATGATGCAGGGACAATCTAGTTTCATATTTATCCATTAGGTATCGAGACATTAGCTGCTAAGGGATTCAATTTATCATCAGATGAAATTAAACAGAGTATAATCATCCAGTAGACCATTTCAATTAAACAGAGTATAATCATCCAGTAGACCATTTCAATTAAACAGAGTATAATCATCCAGTAGACCATTTCAATTAAACAGAGTATAATCATCCAGTAGACCATTTCAATTAAACAGAGTATAATCATCCAGTAAACCATTTCAATTAAACAGAGTATAATCATCCAGTAGACCATTTCAATTAAACAGAGTATAATCACCCAGTAGACCATTTCAATTAAACAGTGTATAATCACCCAGTAGACCATTTCAATTAAAGAGAGTATAATCATCCAGTAGACCATTTCAATTAAAGAGAGTATAATCACCCAGTAGACCATTTCAATTAAACAGTGTATAATCACCCAGTAGACCATTTCAATTAAACAGAGTATAATCATCCAGTAGACCATTTCAATTAAACAGTGTATAATCATCCAGTAGACCATTTCAATTAAACAGAGTATAATCACCCAGTAGACCATTTCAATTAAACAGAGTATAATCATCCAGTAGACCATTTCAATTAAACTGAGTATAATCATCCAGTAGACCATTTCAATTAAACAGAGTATAATCATCCAGTAGACCATTTCAATTAAACTGAGTATAATCATCCAGTAGACCATTTCAATTAAACAGAGTATAATCACCCAGTAGACCATTTCAATTAAACAGAGTATAATCATCCAGTAGACCATTTCAATTAAACAGAGTATAATCATCCAGTAAACCATTTCAATTAAACAGAGTATAATCATCCAGTAGACCATTTCAATTAAACAGAGTATAATCACCCAGTAGACCATTTCAATTAAACAGTGTATAATCACCCAGTAGACCATTTCAATTAAAGAGAGTATAATCATCCAGTAGACCATTTCAATTAAAGAGAGTATAATCACCCAGTAGACCATTTCAATTAAACAGTGTATAATCACCCAGTAGACCATTTCAATTAAACAGAGTATAATCATCCAGTAGACCATTTCAATTAAACAGTGTATAATCATCCAGTAGACCATTTCAATTAAACAGAGTATAATCACCCAGTAGACCATTTCAATTAAACAGAGTATAATCATCCAGTAGACCATTTCAATTAAACTGAGTATAATCATCCAGTAGACCATTTCAATTAAACAGAGTATAATCATCCAGTAGACCATTTCAATTAAACAGAGTATAATCATCCAGTAGACCATTTCAATTTGTAGATCCAACCAGCGCCAACTAAACTACTTTTGTCCGTTTAGGTTAGGTTATATTTGAATTTGGCGCTTGCCCTGGTCGATTTGGCACTAGTTGAGATCTACCTGTTGAGATGATAATGTACAGTCGGCTTAATAAGTGATGTCTCGGCACCAAGTATATTTTGATCAATAATTGGTATCAACAATATCTAAACTTGATTTGTTCATTTTAAGTGAGATATACAATCATGTTCCTACACTTACTCACCCTATTCAACATCTGACAGACATTAATACAGCACAGAACGAGTCAAACGTAATGACAGCTGAGACATGAATTATTAGCGCGACCGTACATGTTGGTTGAGATGTCCTGGAACCGACCAAGTGCACCCTACTACTATTGTACTTTCGGTCACATGGATTTGTATCCACTCCGTGATTTATGAATGGAAATACATAATTATATAGTTTGGTTAAATTAGTAGTGCAATATCTTGTGCAGCAGTTAATGCATATGACCAACTAACAATTTTGATAACAAATTAATTATATACATCAACCACATTATTCATACTTCCAAGCATAACATTAATCATGGAGTGTGTATAAATGTCCGTGGTCAACTGTGCTGTGGTATGCTGTTAGCTGTGTGCCTTGTACTTACCTCCTCTCGGTGTGGTGAAGGTTATCACTATAGTCTTGGCTTTATCCAGCTGTCGGTAAATTGCCAAGTTCCCATCTTGATTATTCAACCATTTCAACGATATTGTAGCAAGATATGTTATGTTCCCTCCACCAACCGACTTTACTCCTAAACTCAATTAATGAAATCAAAAAATACATGTGACAGTCCAGGGATTCGAACCTAGGATGCTCACACCGACATTCAGTGCATTTATCCATTGACAATTTGTTCATTATGAAAACTTGGTTAGTAAAGTCCCGTCCACACTTGCCACACCAGCGTCCGTCTTTCGCGTCCGACAGTCTACTCTGACCGGTTCCACAGTCAAAAATTTCTGCCTTTGCCGGACGCGAACTGAGTCCAGGAGGATGGAATTTCTGAGGGATGCGAATACTAAGTGAGGGAGACCGTAGACGTGTGCTCAGCTGTCCACGGGCATTTGTTGAAGATGGATGTCAATCGACGCTACAGAAAACTCTGCCCTTGAATGGAATAATGCAGACACCTGATATTTTATAAAAGCCTATTGTGAGGGAAGATGTTTATGGGCTGTTAAAAATACAGAATACAAGAATAGAAACTTGATGGATACATTATGAGACACGATATCAACCATATGCACACTTCAGTAAAAATAAGGCGTATATAGTGATCTATAGTATATGTAGTGAATGTATTAAAGATAGGATATTCATGAGGTTAAGGATAAGCCTATCGGCAATTAAATTATTTACGGTTACGGGAGTGACAATCAAGCAAGCCTATTCTTGCATCATAGAACGCTATTGAGCCTAGTGTGGACGGGGCTTAAGATACATAGACAGAGTAGTTTACATTTGTCCATTGTGTATAGAGCAGTCAGCTGCTAAGAAGTTGTTGTTGTTGCCGTTCCCCAAGCTGCCTGGCCGAACAGCCCCAAGGCCCCGAGCAAGGCCAAGGCCACAACCGAGCGCCCCCACAGAACCCTCCCTGCCGACCAAATAAAGCCTGGGTGACCGAAGCCACTCCATGGCGGGGAGCTGAGGAGGGTGAGGAAACGCCCGGGAAGCATATTTCCGAAGTCGAGACTAGTATATATCATAGGGGAAATTAGGACCAATCAGAGGCCGCAGTGACAGTGACGTCACCCACAAGGGGAGGCGCCAGTCTGTCTGTCACTCTCTCTCTCTCTCTGGGTGAGGAGCCTGCCTGCCTCTCTTTGGTTTCTCTCTCTCTCTGGTAAATAGAAGAAGTAAGTCACCTAGTATAACAAGTAAGGCTTTATTGTGGTCGGCAGGGAGGGTTCTGTGGGGGCGCTCGGTTATGGCCTTGGAATTGCTCGGGGCCTTGGGGCTGTTCGGCCAGGCAGCTTGGGGAACAACAACAACAACAACAACAACAGTTATTTCAAATATTAACTACATTAAGGATACATTATGATTGTGCTATGTTATGGTTATGAGTAAATAAGAGTAGCCTACCGTATTATGCGTATTACACAGCCATGGACAGAAATTCCTTGACAATTTTAGAAGGCACAATATTATTTCACTGGCGAACTATATTGATTCCTGTGACACTTAAGCAGTTAACCTGTGCTGATAATTTCAAGAAGGAACTTAAGTAACTTGTATATCTAAAGGGTTATATATATACAGTATATACATAGCCTATACATTATTTTATTTTAAATGTCATTAACACATTAACATTATCAGATAGTACAAAATATATTAAGCATCAAATGTTATGAAATAGTTAATGGTTTAAGTGCATAAGGTAGAGCCAAAGGCTAATTAGTAGGCTATATAATTATACGATACGTGTTAGTGAGTTGGGCCTAAGCCTATAGGCTACTTAGGCCTTATAATTAGGGTTGGGTGTGAAGGGGATCTGCCTTGTGTGAGCCAATCGACTTTCTGTAGACTCCCATTTTCTTTTATTCTTATGTATGACAGCTATTTCTATATTTTGCTAAATATTACTTTTATTGTAGTTGATATGTTATGATGTGACAATGTTAATGAATATTTATATAAGTACAGTAGTGGTTAGGGCTACTTGAACACCTCTTAACCCCATTATATCCAGGGCGGTACAATATTGTACCGCCCTCGGTACTTTAAGCCAATATAATAATTATGTCATTTTTAAATAAAGCACAATGTTACAAATAATCCTGATCAAGACACTGGGAACACAACAAATAATGATTTTAAGCAAAAAAACAATGAGTTCAATCAGCCTGTTCTCTAATATTAACGATTTTTATCGTGAAAGGCGCTGAACATAAAGAAACCATACGATATGCAGTGAGACATTTGGCATAAAGGTTACACTCACCTGTAAGGTTGGACTGTGATTCCAGATGTACGATGAGATATAATTGTGAATTTTGTTATTCCCTTCATATCAATCTATCACTTTCTCTCCTATCATTGATCTTTACTTATTCCCTTAGTCTATGTCTCGATTCAGCCACCCCCAGCTATGGGGTATGTGCCTGAGTGTATACATACATCCATACATCCATACAGACATACATCTGTAGGCCTACATACATAATATTATGGAATGAGATCATTACATATGCGGAGAGAGAGAGTGAAAAGTGACCATTTATAGTTTATTTACGTTGTGCATGAATGTAAATTTAAATGATAATGATAAATAAAACAGGAACTATTTGAAACAATGTAACTGTCTAAGGAGAACTGGCAACATCCTCCTCCTCAAATCTTGGGACGAAAGATGCCAGAATCGCAAAATTTTCATTGTTTACTCATTGCTTTTCAAGTAAAACCATAATTAATGGGAATAACATATTGTACTCTGGATGCTTATTTAATCTAGACAGATACTATGCGAATAAATATTGATAACTTGATATACTAGGTGACTTACTTCTTCTATTTACCAGAGAGAGAGAGATAAACAAACGAGAGGCAGGCAGGCTCCTCACACAGAGAGAGAGAGAGAGAGAGACAGACAGACAGACTGGCTCCTTCCCTTGTGGGTGACGTCACTGCCACTGCGGCATCTGATTGGTCCTAATTTCCCCTATGATATATACTAGTCTCGACTTCGGAAATATGCGCCCGGGAAACCAAAGCCCCACCCAGGACCCTGTGCCCCTCAGCAATTATGAAGAGAAAGTTGAGAGGCAAAGGAAAAATGTGACGCTTTGGCTTCCAATCTTGGTAGATTGGGAGGTCAATCCACGGAAGAGACGCCGTCACTTGAGATCTAGAAAATATATAAGTAAAAGGAACAGTCAGAGTAAGCTATGGGTATGGCAGAGATCGCTCAGTTCTCACTCTGATAGACCAGCCCATCACTATGCTGCTAAGGAGTTTAATTTACCGTCGTCTGGAAACAGACTATAGGTTGTTGCTGTTGTTGTGGCCTTTTCCTTCCCCTATACTATAGTGGCGGAGAAACACCCTCGTATATAATATTGAGTTGTGTTTTCAGCTGTGTCCTTGGTGCCTCCCCGCGGTGTGGTGAAGGTTGTGACTGGGTTGTGGTTGTTGTTGTCACTCACGCTGGTCATGGTGTACCGCAGCAACCTTAAGGCCATGATTATACTGCCCAAGATCAGCCTGCCTTTCAATAACCTGGAACAGCTGAGTGAGGCCGGCCTGCCCGTTTGGGTTCCCAGGGACTCCTTCGTTCACAGCACCGCACATGTACGTTGAGTAGGAGTCAAGCTTTACCCTTCAGAGTACCTAAAATGGTGACCGGTCAACTCAACCAGTAGACCATTTCAACCAGTAGCTCTCAACCAGTACCAAATCAACCAATACGGTTAAGTTAGGTTAGGTTAGGTTAGTACTATATTTTGGCACTGGTTTGGTTGATCTGGGTTAATTTGGCATTGGTTGAGAGCTACTGGTTGAAATGGTCTACTGGTTGAGATGACATGGAACCACCTAAAATGTATCCGCAAATAATAACAAAACATCGACAATAATAACAATGAAAATAAACAAAAACAAGTTGTTGTACCTGTATTATTAAAGGAATGCTCAACTGGGTGATAGATACAAGGGATGCATGTTTTCAATAGTTTAATGTATACATGAAATGGACAATTAATTGATTACTATGAACCAAATTATCAACAAAGCAACACAATAACAACAAAATAATAGCACTGATGAATCACATACATATACAAGATATGGTGGTACGATAAGCCACACTGATGTCTCTCTTGCTGTCTTTTTCTAGCCACGCTCTCTATATGCGTTCTAAATGACCTTGAAACCAGGTGGGAGATATTGGCGGGCTAAATAAACCGATAAACAAGGGAATAAGAGGAAATATAGGTGATAATTGAAGGGGGGGGGGGGAGTGTGACACATGCTTTTTTTCTTCTTCTATATTCCAACTACTCCCTCTCGGGCATAGGCTGATAGCCTTTACACTCTACCGCTGAACACGGTGAGGCCCGTGAGGTCTTGTTCCAGTCTAGGGAGTGAGATATGCGAAGCTTCACGGCTCGAAGCAACTCCATCTCTGAAGCTGCTTTGCCCTCTGCGCTTCACCGTCTCATACCCCAGGCTCGGACCCTCACTCTCACAATGCCACCTATTGAGCAATTAACTCACTAGGCATATTTTTGAATTTGGGAATATTCATACAATGCTATTTAATCAAGGAACAATGAGGGTATTTTTTTGGCATTTCGGTGTGCTGTGGTAATGCACTGATACTAGGTACAGCACAAATTCCATCCCAATAATATCTTCCCATTGACATATTGGGATTCGAACCCGGGTCCATTGGATTACCAATCCAGTGGCAAGACCACTCCGCCACACCTCCCCTAATACTACTAAGTGAACCTACTAAGGAAGAAAGACTTGCAATGCTGTTATCAGAAGCCGCAGTGGTTAGAAAGATCATTAACCTCTGGCCTGGTCAACAGTCCAAGGGTAAAACTGGGGAGGCATTCTCTGATTAAGGGAGCCCACCTCGCTTTTGTTCTCCTTCTCTCCCTCTCTCTTTGGCTTGTATTCATTCGGCCCCATTCAGCCTACTGTTTTAAGACGCTTACCCCCATCCAGGTGTTAATATTTTCCTGGCGAGCGGTAGCGAGCCAGCATATATATATACTTTTGTTTTGACAGCAAGCAAAATTTGTACATTTTTCGATAGACAAATTTCTCCGGCGAAGCCGGATTTCTCCATACAATGCTGGCTCGCTATCGCTCGCCAGGAAGATATACCCAAAAGGAAAGTGTGGCTGCTGAAGGACAAGGAAGTTAGGGATAGGTTTCATAATGAACTGGAGGAAATGAATAGAAATAAGGAAGCTAGGCCTAACGATGTAAATAGCCAATGGAACTTTCTTAAGCATAGCCTTATCGCTGCCACTGACAAAGTCTGTGGGAAAACAAAGGGTCACCCCAGGAATAAGACCTCTTGGTGGTGGAACGATGAGGTAGAACATGCTGTGAAAGAGAAAAGGAGATGCTTCAAAGCATGGAAGAAAGGAGGCAGCAGGGAGGAATACCAGGCAGCTAAACGAACTGCCAAAAGAGTTATTTACAATGCTAAAAATCGCATTAAGGACCTGGTCCTCGAACAAGTGTGTAACACTGACAATCCCAATGGGATCTTCAACCTAGCTAGGCGAGTTAAAAATGACAGTAGGGATATTATAGGTGAACAGTGTGTTAGAGATGATAATGGGAAGATTGTGTATGCAGAAAATGAAATCAGAGAAGCATGGAAGGCACACTATGAACGATTGCTAAATGTAGAGTTTGAATGGGATAAGGAACAGCTTGGTATCGAAAAACCAATATCTGGGCCCTCTCCTTTGATAGCACCAGCTGTAGTGAGCGACGCAATCAATAAAATGAAGGACGGTAAAGCTCCAGGTTGCTCCGACATTGTCGCTGAGATGATAAAAGCCTCAGGGGAGATTGGTGTAAACTTAGTCACTGAGTTGATAAACACCATTATTAAAGATGAGAAAATCCCAGAGGATTGGCTCAAAAGTGTAATAGTAAATAATTATATACAAAGGAAAAGGGGATGCGCTAGATAGAGGAAATTATAGGGGCCTGAAAATGCTTGACCAAATCATGAAGGTCTGTGAGAGAGTCCTTGAGGATTTGATCAGGCAAAGCATCTCTATTGATGATATGCAGTTTGGTTTTATGCCAGGACGTGGTACAACCGATGCTATCTTCATAGTCAGGCAGATACAGGAAAGATACTTACTAAAAGGCAGGGATCTTTACTTTGTGTTTGTGGACCTGGAGAAGGCCTTTGATAGGGTACCTAGAAATGTTGTACAGTGGGCTATGAGGAAACTTGGTGTGGAAGAGTGGCTGGTGCGTGTGATAATGAAGATGTATGAGGATTCGCGAAGTTCGGTGAGGGTGAAGGGTGTACTGAGTGATGAGTTCGCAGTCCGTGTTGGAGTCCATCAGGGTTCAGTGTTAAGCCCCCTCCTCTTTATTATGGTCTTGGAGGCGCTGTCTAGAAATTTTAGAGGCGGACTCCCGTTGGAACTGTTTTATGCAGACGATTTAGTCCTAATAGCTGACAGTATGCAGGATGCTGAGGCCAAATTCAGAGAGTGGAGAGAGGGCATGGCGAGCAAGGGTTTAAGAGTCAATATTAACAAAACCAAGGTTATGCATTGTAGTTTGAGACGAGGCAATGTGGAAAAGAGCGGTGCATACCCATGTGCAGTGGGTGGAAAGGGAGTGGGCGTTAACTCAATTCAATGTAGCATCTGTCGATGTTGGGTACACCATGGGAGTAAGCGCTGTAGTAGAATAAAGGGGCCCCTGCCGAAGGATAAGTCAGAAATAGAGAAATTTGAGTGCGTAGTGTGCAAAGGCGAGCTTGTGTTAAGTGATGATCCTGTGGCTGTGAATTTTGGAAATGAGTCTTTGGAGCTGGTGAACAAGTTTTGTTACCTAGAAGATACCATCTCTGCCGGTGGTAGGGCTGAGGCTGCCACTGTTGCTAGAATTAGGTGTGGCTGGGGGAAGTTCAGAGAATTGATGCCAATCCTGACCATGAAAAGAATGCCTCTCCCCCTGAAGGGAAAGGTGTATGCCTCATGTGTTAGAAGTGCAATGACGTATGCCTCAGAAACATGGGCCGTTAAAGTAGAGGATGTCAACAGAATGGAGCGTAATGAGATGAGAATGGTGAGATGGATGTGTGGGGCCAGGCTACAGGATAGAATAACAAATGTTGAGCTGAGGAGACGTTTAGGTATAAAGAGTATTAGCGAGGTGATGTGTACAAGTAGACTGGGATGGTATGGACATGTGGAGAGAATGGATGAACAAAATTGGGTGAAAAAATGCAGGTCTGTGATTGTGGAGGGAGCTGCACCAAGGGGTGGACCGAGGAAGACCCGGGATCGGACTATACGCGCCGATCTCAAATCCAAGAACTTGACAAGTGAAGCAGCCCTTAACAGGGTTGCCTGGAATGCCGCCATTAGGACAAGAGACTGAAACTGCACTTATGTGTGGAACACTCAGTCTTAAAATGTTATGTATGTATGTATGTATATGTATTCTTACACACTCCATGTAACCCCAGCGTGCAGAGACCATTGTGTAACATATGTATTCTTACACACTCCATGTAACCCCAACGTGCAGAGACCATTGTGTAACATATGTATTCTTACACACTCCATGTAACCCCAGCGTGCAGAGACCATTGTGTAACATATGTATTCTTACACACTCCATGTAACCCCAGCGTGCAGAGACCATTGGCAACATCTGTGTAACTCAAAATTATTAAGGGAGCCCACCTCGTTTTTTTCCATCTGTCTCTCCCTCTCTCTCTGGTTTGTATCCATTCGGCCCCATTCAGCTACTGTTTTAAGAGCAGTTTATCCCCATCCAGGAGTCGATATTTTCCTGGCGAGCGTTAGCAAGCCAGCTATATTTTTGTTTGAGAGCAATCCGCTTAGCGGAAATATTTTTCTCGATAGAAAAATATTTCCGGCGAAGCCGGATTTCTCCATACAATACTGGCTTGCTATCGCTCGCCAGGAATATATCGACTCCTGGATGGGGATAAACGCCTTAAAACAGTTGGCTAAATGGGTCCGAATGGATACAAGCCAGGGAAAAAGAGAAAAGGAGAGAAAGATCAAACAAAAACCGGTGACCCCCCTTAAAATGAACCTAAAAATATCGATGAGCCTCCCAGCCAGGTGGGGTTAATTGTAACTCCCCTTCAATATGGCAAGGCAACCAAATACATTGATGTAGTCCTTCAATCTCTGTTCCTATGTGTAATTGATGAAGTCCTTCAATCTCTGTTCCTATGTGTAATTGATGTAGTCCTTCAATCTCTGTTACTATGTGTAATTGATGAAGTCCTTCAATCTCTGTTCCTATGTGTAATTGAAGTAGTCCTTCAATCTCTGTTCCTATGTGTAATTGATGTAGTCCTTCAATCTCTGTTCCTATGTGTAATTGATGTAGTCCTTTAATCTCTGTTCCTATGTGTAATTGATGTAGTCCTTCAAACTCTGTTACTATGTGTAATTGATGTCGTTCAATCTCTGTTACTATGTGTAATTGATGTAGTCCTTCAATCTCTGTTACTATGTGTAATTGATGTAGTCCTTCAATCTGTTACTATGTGTAATTGATGTAGTCCTTCAATCTCTGTTACTATGTGTAATTGATGTAGTCCTTCAATCTCTGTTACTATGTGTAATTGATGTAGTCCTTCAATCTCTGTTACTATGTGTAATTGATGTAGTCCTTCAATCTCTGTTACTATGTGTATTTGATGTAGTCCTTCAATCTCTGTTACTATGTGTAATTGATGTAGTCCTTCAATCTCTGTTACTATGTGTAATTGATGTAGTCCTTCAATCTCTGTTACTATGTATAGTTGATGTAGTCCTTCAATCTCTGTTACTATGTGTAATTGATGTAGTCCTTCAATCTCTGTTACTATGTGTAGTTGATGTAGTCCTTCAATCTCTGTTACTATGTGTAATTGATGTAGTCCTTCAATCTCTGTTACTATGTGGATTTGATGTAGTCCTTCAATCTCTGTTACTATGTGTAATTGATGTAGTCCTTCAATCTCTGTTACTATGTGTAGTTGATGTAGTCCTTCAATCTCTGTTACTATGTGTAATTGATGTAGTCCTTCAATCTCTGTTACTATGTGTAATTGATGTAGTCCTTCAATCTCTGTTACTATGTGTAATTGATGTAGTCCTTCAATCTCTGTTACTATGTGTAATTGATATAGTTTTTCAATCTCTGTTACTATGTGTAATTGATGTAGTCCTTCAATCTCTGTTACTATGTGTAATTGATGTAGTCCTTCAATCTCTTGTTACTATGTGTAATTGATGTAGTCCTTCAATCTCTGTTACTAACTTCTACAACCAGCCTACTCTGTTCCGCAAGGATGGCACTCATCTAAACCCTGTGGGTTCAGCACGCATGGGTCGTCTCCTACACGAAGCAGTCCGCAGCCATGGATCAAAAAACGCCATCCGAGAAGAAGCAGCAGTGACATAAATCATCCAACGCCAAGAAAAAAACAGAGGCAACCGAGGACCACCAGCGATAAGGACCGGAGACAGCGAGGATCGAGGACAGCCATGAACATAAATGTAGATCCGACAAGAACCAAAAATATTATTAAAGCGCGTCCCGTGAGTTCTAAAATAACAAATTTAAAGGTTTTCTATGCAAACGCTCGTAGCATACGCAATAAATTTTCAGATTTAGAGGAGCTAGTGTTTACAGAAAATTATGATGTGATTGGCATAACAGAATCTTGGCTCAATACAGAAGATAGAGACTTTTTAGCAGAGTATTCACTTCCCGGTTATGTAATGTTTGAGAAAAGCCGAATAAATCGAAATGGAGGTGGCGTTTTACTTTATATCAAAGAAAGTCTTAACCCTACCCTCTTGTCAAAACCTCAAATTGTGAACGTCGACGCATCTTTTGTGCTAATAAAGAATAATAAAGGTACCAAAATAATACTTGCATTAATATACAGACCTCCAGCTCAATCAGTGCAAACTGACCGAGAAATTTACGAACAAATTGCAGATGTAAGTAACTCACAAGATACCGTAATTTTTGGTGACTTTAATTTACCTGTGACCAAGTGGGGCGATACTCTTACTTCACACTCCGGACATGACTTGTATACGAACTTGCAAGAGAGTTCGCTTTATCAATTTGTTGGAACGCCGACCCGTGGTAATAACGTTCTTGACATTGTACTTGCAACAAAAGAAGAATTAATAGAGAATTTGAATGTTGGTGATGAATTCAGTAACAGCGACCATCATACGATAACTTTCACTTTAAAGTTTACTAGTAATGAACCAAATAGTAGCATCGAAAAAGTCCCTAATTTCAAGAAAGCAAACTTCCATAAACTTAGAGCTATGTTTAAAGAAACTGACTGGAGCTTTTTAATTCACAATAACGACATAAATACATCTTGGAAGTTATTCGAAGCCACTTACCTAAAAGCAGTGCAAGACTGCATACCATCGAAAACTCGGCGTCCAGGCCATAATAATAAGCCCAAATGGTGGAATAAAGATATTTCAAACTGCCTGCTTGCTAAAAAATTTGCTAATGATAGATTAAAATCCTCACAAAATGACGAAGAACGGCTGAAATTTGTAGAGCTACGACGCAAAGCCAAAAAGTTAATTAAGCAAAGTAAAAAAGACCTTAGAGTTACATATTGCGAATCAAAGTAAAACAAACCCGAAAGAATTCTATAGTTATATCAGAAAGAAAAAAGTAGTTACTTCAACTGTTGGACCTAGTCGATGAAAATGGAGAATACACCAAAGACGAAGAACAAATGAGTAATGCCCTCAATACCTTCTTTGCATCAGTTTTTACAACAGAAGACCTCAGTGATATCCCTACACCATCGCCGATTCAGATTGATAATTCAGATGTTTTAAGCAATATCACCGTTACAGAGAGAGAAGTATTGAATTGTTTAGATAAACTCAAGGTAAATAAAATGCCTGGACCTGATACAATCTCGCCTAGAGTTCTAAAGGAAGCTAAGGATGAGCTCTCTAAACCACTGACATTACTATTCAATAAATCCTTGCAGTCTGGAACTATGCCCGATCAGTGGAAGCTAGCCAACGTAACACCGATATTCAAAAAAGGCAGCAAATCCCTATCCAGTAACTATCGTCCAATTAGCTTAACCTCAGTTGTATGTAAAATGCTAGAAACGGTCATACGAGACAGACTCGTAAATCACTTAGAGGAAAATAACATACTTAAAGATACTCAACACGGCTTTCGTAAAAAACGTTCCTGTTTAACAAACCTCTTAGACTTCTTCCACGATATCCTCAACCTCTACGATGAGAGTAAAGCTGTAGATATTATATACCTTGATTTTCAAAAGGCCTTTGACAAAGTTCCCCACAAACGTTTACTGCTAAAACTAAAAGCGCATGGAATACAAGACGGTGTGTTGAAATGGATAGAAAATTGGCTCAGCGACAGAAAGCAAAGAGTAGTCATAAACGGTAAGGCATCAAAATGGACCAATGTAAGTAGCGGGGTACCCCAGGGATCGGTACTAGGACCAATTCTCTTTCTAATTTACATCAACGACATAGATGAGGGTCTCACCTGTACAATCTCAAAATTTGCTGACGATACAAAAATTGCAAATAGCGTACTCTCAAAAGAACAAGTTGACGATATGCAACACAATCTAGATAAATTGTCATGTTGGGCCCAAATTTGGCAAATGAGTTTCAATGCGGATAAATGTAAAGTACTACATATCGGATACCTAAATGAGAAAGCAAACTATTCGATGAATGGCACTCAGCTTAAGAATGTAAACAGAGAAACCGATCTGGGAGTAACAATATCGAGTAACTTAAAACCGAGTCAACAATGTTCAGAAGTTGTTAAGAAGGCAAACAAAATAATTGGCTTTATAGGCAGGTCATTTGAGCATAAATCCAAAGAAGTTATCCTAACCCTTTACAATTCCTTAGTCCGCCCTCTTCTGGAATACTGCGTTCAATCCTGGTGCCCTTATTACCAAAAAGATATAAACAAGCTAGAACGAGTTCAACGTAGAGTTACCAAAATGATACCTAGCCTAAAGAACAAACCATACGAAGAGCGTCTTAGAGAATTAAATCTATTTCCTTTAACCCAGCGCAGATTAAGAGGCGACTTAATTCAAGTGTTCAAAATCATCAAAGGCATCGACAATATGAACTGTAGTAAGTACTTCACTATCGACCAATCTAATTACACGCGGGGAAACGGTTGCAAAATTATTGGTAAATCTTTTAACTCGCACGAATCTAAGAATTTCTTCTTCAATCGAGTTGTCAACTTGTGGAATGGGCTTCCCCGAAACGTTATAGACTGCATCACCGTTGATTCATTTAAACTCCGCCTAGACAAATATCTCGCATCAAACCCGCGACTGACTGCGTTTGTAAATTAATAACTTTATTTTATCCCCCCCTCAGTTACTAACCCATCTGTCCCCTACTAACTTCCTAATCCTGCCACGGACATTAATTCCAGGGCAGTAATTCCCTTTCCAATGTTCCCTTACCCACTCTAAACCACTGTTTGGACACTTGATCCTCAGTGTTTTGGAGGACAAGCAACCTAGAAGGGTCACTGGATCTGTTGTTGCTTGATTTCCTTTCTACTCCTTTGTACTCCTTTGTACTATGTGTAATTGATGTAGTCCTTCAATCTCTGTTACTATGTGTAATTGATGTAGTCCTTCAATCTCTGTTACTATGTGTAATTGATGTAGTCCTTCAATCTCTGTTACTATGTGTAATTGATGTAGTCCTTCAATCTCTGTTACTATGTGTAATTGATGTAGTCCTTCAATCTCTGTTACTATGTGTAATTGATGTAGTCCTTCAATCTCTGTTACTATGTGTAATCCTTAAGGGGGGTCACCTGCTTTTTTTCTCTTTCTCTCCTTTTCTCACTGTATCTGGCTTGTATCCATTCGGCCCCATTCAGCCAACTGTTTTAAGACGTTCATCCCCACCCAGTTGTCATTTTTTTCTGGCGAGCGATAGCGAGCCAGCATTGTATGGAGAAATCCATACAATGTCTCCGGCTTCGCCGGAGACATTGTTCTATCGAAAAATGCACAAATTTAGCTTGCTGTGAATATATATATATATATATATATATATATACTGTATATACAGTACCGTATATATATATATATATATATATATATATATATATATATATATATATATATATATATGCTGGCTCGCTACCGCTCGCCAGGAAAATATTGACACCTGAATGGGGGTAAACGTCTTAAAACAGTAGGTTGAATGGGGCCGAATGGATACAAGCCAAAGAGAGAGGGAGAGAAAGAGCAAAAAAGCGAGGTGGGCTCCCTTAAGTAACTCCCCTTCAATATGGTGAGGCAACTAAATAAATTGATGTAGTCCCTAAATATATGTTACTATGTGTAATAAATTGATGTAGTCCCTAAATATATGTTACTATGTGTAATACATTGATGTAGTCCCTAAATATATGTTACTATGTGTAATAAATTGATGTAGTCCCTAAATATATGTTACTATGTGTAATAAATTGATGTAGTCCCTAAATCTATGTTACTATGTGTAATAAATTTATGTAGTCCCTAAATATATGTTACTATGTGTAATAAATGTATGTAGTCCCTAAATCTATGTTACTATGTGTAATAAATTGATGTAGTCCCTAAATCTATGTTACTATGTGTAATAAATTGATGTAGTCCCTAAATATATGTTACTATGTGTAATCAATTTATGTAGTCCCTAAATCTATGTTACTATGTGTAATAAATTGATGTAGTCCCTAAATCTATGTGACTATGTGTAATAAATTGATGTAGTCCCTAAATCTATGTTACTATGTGTAATAAATTGATGTAGTCCCTAAATCTATGTTACTATGTGTAATAAATGTATGTAGTCCCTAAATATATGTTACTATGTGTAATAAATGTATGTAGTCCCTAAATATATGTTACTATGTGTAATAAATGTATGTAGTCCCTAAATATATGTTACTATGTGTAATAAATGTATGTAGTCCCTAAATATATGTTACTATGTGTAATAAATTTATGTAGTCCCTAAATATATGTTACTATGTGTAATAAATGTATGTAGTCCCTAAATCTATGTTACTGTGTGTAATAAATTGATGTAGTCCCTAAATCTATGTTACTATGTGTAATAAATTGATGTAGTCCCTAAATACATGTTACTATGTGTAATCAATTTATGTAGTCCCTAAATCTATGTTACTATGTGTAATAAATTGATGTAGTCCCTAAATCTATGTGACTATGTGTAATAAATTGATGTAGTCCCTAAATCTATGTTACTATGTGTAATAAATTTATGTAATCCCTAAATCTATGTTACTATGTGTAATCCTTAACCCCTTCTATACCGACGACGTTCTATAAATTTTACTCTAGCTATATTTGGAAGATTTTGTGCAGTTTAAGAAGGATCTGTGGTACCAAAAAGAGTTAAAGTGAGATAGTTCGAAGCCTGTTAATTGATGGAGACCCTTTCTAAACTGCATAAAGTCATCTAATAGTGGCTAGAATACTATACTAAGATGGCGTCGGTACAGAAGGGGTTAATCCCATATAAATCTTACAAATAAAGGCGGTGTCACACGAGCTCTTTTTCCGTAAATAACACAGAACCAACCCAAATGGATGAATAATAGACTATTAGATCTTCTAGGACAAAAGAGAGGAATATATAGAAAAATTAGAAAAAGCGAAATTCACCTACTTGCTTACTATCAGAATCTATCAAGACAGGTAAAAAAGGATATTAGGAAAGAAAAAAGAAATTATGAAATTAAGGTTGCCAATGACTCAAAAAATAATCCTAAAGCTTTTTACCAACTATATAAATCCAAGGTTAGAGATGTAATTGGTCCCCTTAAAACTTCGATAGGAGAAATGACAGAACATGATTTAGAAATGTGCAGTACATTAAATAGTCAATTTCTTTCCGTTTTCACTAATGAAAATTTGGCACAGTTTCCAGAAGTCCGTAAGGTATATAGCGATAGTATAGAAAATAGGTTAAGTACAGTTACTATAAGTAGAAATGATGTGCTTAAGGAAATTGACAGACTGAAACCTCATAAATCGCCTGGTCCTGATGAGGTATATGCTAGAGTATTAAAAGAATGTAGGGATGAGTTAAGTTACCCATTAACATTTTTATTTAACAAGTCATTGGAGACAGGTATAGTTCCAGAAGCTTGGAAGCTTGCAAACGTAGTTCCGATCTTCAAAAAAGGTGACAAATCAATAGCATCCAATTACCGTCCCATTAGTCTTACATCAATCATAGGAAAGCTACTAGAGTCAATTATTGCTAGTAAAATTAGAAACCACTTAGATACATTTAATTTAATAAATTCTTCTCAGCATGGATTCACTCAGGGACGTTCTTGCCTTACTAATTTGCTTAGTTTTTTCTCAGAGGTATATGAAGCAGTAGATAATGACAAGTCATATTATATAATATATTTAGATTTCAGTAAAGCTTTCGACAGAGTCCCGCATGAGAGATTGATGAGAAAGGTTGAGGCGCATGGCATAGGTGGGGCGTTGTTGGGATGGATTAGGTCATGGCTAATTGGTAGGAAGCAGAGAGTCAGCATAAATGGTGTGAAGTCAGAATGGGGAGCAGTCAAAAGTGGTGTCCCCCAGGGATCTGTATTAGGTCCTCTGTTGTTTGTTATATACATAAATGACCTTGATTTAGGTATAACTAGTAGGATAAGTAAATTTGCAGACGATACCAAAATGGGGAGAACAATTGATTCAGATAGAGATATAGAGTGCCTCCAAAGGGATCTAGATACCTTACACGAATGGTCAGCAAATTGGCAGATGAAGTTTAACATTGACAAATGCAAGGTATTAAAGATAGGGAAGATGCATACAAATGTTAAATATAAACTAGCTAATGTGGAATTAGAAAACTCAAATTGTGAGAAAGATCTAGGTGTGTTTGTTAGCAATGATTTGAAGCCTAGACAACAGTGTATAAGCGTTCGAAACAAGGCAAACAGGATTCTCGGGTTCATCTCAAGGAGTGTGAGTAACAGAACTGCTGATGTTATCTTAAAACTTTACTTGTCATTAGTGAGACCCCATATGGATTATGCTGTTCAATTTTGGTGTCCTTATTACAGAATGGACATAGATTCATTGGAGAGAGTACAAAGTAGAATGCCAAAAATGATCCATAATATTAGAAATCTTCCGTATAAAGAAAGGTTGAAGAAATTAGGCTTACATTCGTTAGAGAGACGCAGAGTTAGAGGGGATATGATAGAGGTGTTCAAGTGGGTTAGTGGGATTAACAAAGGGGACATGACAAATGTACTAAAGCTCAGTGATAGCGAAAGAACTCGTACCAATGGTTTCAAATTAGATAAATTTCGTTTCAGAAAAGATATAGGCAAATATTGGTTTGGTAACAGAGTTGTAGATGGGTGGAATGGACTACCAAGTGCTATAGTGGGATTAAAAACGATAGGGAGCTTTAAGATAAAATTGGATAAGCATATGGACGAGAAGGGTTGGGTGTGAAGGGGGATCAGCCGGGTTGGGCCAATCAGCGCTCTGCAGACCCCCGTAATCCTGCGTTAATCTCTAACCGTTTTGGTAAGATGATCCTCAGGGTATTAGAGTGTTGAGCCTATAATTGGGCATTGTAATTGGGGTTGTGTGGGACAGGGATCTGCCTTGCTTAGGCCAACCGGCTTTCTGCAGACTCCCATTTTCTTATGTTCTTATGTTCTTATGTAAATTATTACGGGCAATTGTAGTCTGACAGCTTCAAAATTCAAGTTCTATCATTAATCAGCCACCTAGCATCATCTAAATTCAAGTTCTATCATTAATCAGCCACCTAGCATCATCTAAATTCAAGTTCTATCATTAATCAGCCACCTAGCATCATCTAAATTCAAGTTCTAACATTAATCAGCCACCTAGCATCATCTAAATTCAAGTTCTATCATTAATCAGCCACCTAGCATCATCTAAATTCAAGTTCTATCATTAATCAGCCACCTAGCATCATCTAAATTCAAGTTCTATCATTAATCAGCCACCTAGCATCATCTAAATACAAGTTCTATCATTAATCAGCCACCTAGCATCATCTAAATTCAAGTTCTATCATTAATCAGCCACCTAGCATCATCTAAATTCAAGTTCTATCATTAATCAGCCACCTAGCATCATCTAAATTCAAGTTCTATCATTAATCAGCCACCTAGCATCATCTAAATTCAAGTTCTATCATTAATCAGCCACCTAGCATCATCTAAATTCAAGTTCTATCATTAATCAGCCACCTAGCATCATCTAAATTCAAGTTCTAACATTAATCAGCCACCTAGCATCATCTAAATTCAAGTTCTAACATTAATCAGCCACCTAGCATCATCTAAATTCAAGTTCTATCTATAATCAGCCACCTAGCATCATCTAAATTCAAGTTCTATCTATAATCAGCCACCTAGCATCATCTAAATTCAAGTTCTATCATTAATCAGCCACCTAGCATCATCTAAATTCAAGTTCTATCTATAATCAGCCACCTAGCATCATCTAAATTCAAGTTCTATCATTAATCAGCCACCTAGCATCATCTAAATTCAAGTTCTATCATTAATCATCCACCTAGCATCATCTAAACTCAAGTTCTATTATTAATCAGCTACCTAGCATCATCTAAATTCAAGTTCTATCGTTAATTAGCCACATAGCATCATCTAAATTCAAGTTCTAACATTAATCAGCCACCTAGCATCATCTAAATTCAAGTTCTAACATTAATCAGCCACCTAGCATCATCTAAATTCAAGTTCTAACATTAATCAGCCACCTAGCATCATATAAATTCAAGTTATATCATTAATCAGCCACCTAGCATCATCTAAATTCAAGTTCTATCATTAATCAGCCACCTAGCATCATCTAAATTCAGTCTAGTTACCGATACTAATGTGAAAAGCCTCCAAACATTACGAGAAAAAACTTGCTCATCGAAAATTGCCGGAATAAGCGCTCGTGTGACACCGGTTTAAAGCCGGTGTCACACGAGCGGTTTTTCCGGCAATTTTCCATGAGCAAGTTTGTTCTCGTACTTTTTGGGGTCTTTTTCGCATTGGTATCGGTAACTAGACTAAAGGTAGAGTAGGTTAAGCAGCTGAATTCTGATAAAGTGTAATTTTTTAAGCTTCCAGAATATAATTGCCTGTAAAAATTGCTCGAAAAAGGGCTCGTGTGACTCCGGCTTTAACCCCAGAATGCGGAGGCCAACAGTAGCCTGGGACGTTTCAACCGGACCATCTACAACGGCCACGCCCCCAGTAACTTGACCTTGGGGATAATGGGTTTCCTAGGCGGCCAACACGTCATGGTCGCCCCCCGCTCCGCCATGGTTCAGATAATACACTCACACTACTCTAAGGTCAGTATCAATTATACAAATTAAAGAACAAATCTTGGATATATATACAGTATATATACAGTATATATTGATTGGGGCAGGGGGCTAGGAATCCTCCTACCCTTGTATAATTCTCCTACTCAACGAGACAGAGAAACGGGCGAGGGAACACGAAAGTGGTCCCGGACCCTGTGAATAGGAACATTAAATGTTGTTTTGGTTTGTGCCCTGTCTCGTGTCGGCCACCCCCAGCAATGGGGTATATGCCTGAGTATATACATACAGTACATATATACTGTATATATACAGTTCTGGATGAATGTGGAGGCGTGCCTGAAGAAGTTTGACAAGAACGAAAGAATATTTCTGATTGGGGATATGAATGGTAAGGTGGGTGATAGGAAAGTTGAGGGAGTGGTGGGAGGGTGGGTGGTACGATCAGAGGTGAATGGGAATGGTAGTGCACTTGTGGACGTATGTGTGGGGAGGAGGCTGTGGATAGCTAACACCTTCTTCGACACAGAATGATCCACAGGTACACGTGGAAACGGATGTTGACGATGAAGGATAAGACAGTGGTGGAACGAAAGTCATTGATTGATTATGTATGTGTGGATGAACGAATAAAGAAATCTGTGATGGATGCAAGGGTGTATAGGGGTATTGGAGGGGGTCTGTCTGATCATTATGTAGTGGTAGCTAAGGTTAGGATACAAAAGAAGTGGGTGAGGAGAGCTGGAGGGAGGCGAGAGGAGGGTGGAATGGTGAGGAGGGTGGAGAGGTTGCAGGAGAAGGAAGTCAGGGAGGAGTACAGGAGAGCAGTGGAAAGACAACTAGGTGGGTTCGACCTGGAAGTTATGGAGGAAGTGGAGGAGATGAGCAAGGTGTTTAAGGATGAGATCTGTGCAGCATGTGAGGTGTGTGGAGTGAGGAGAAGAGGGAGGGGAGTGAAAGGTACAGCATGGTGGACAGAAGAGGTAAGAATAGCTGTGGAAGAAAAGAAGAAAGCATTTAGAGAGTGGTTGGGTAGTAGAGGGAATGAAGATTTCGAGAGACAGAAATGAGCGAGGTACATGGAGAGTAAGAGGGTGGTGAAGAGAGTAGTGAAGGAAAGTCAGAGAAGAGTAGATGAGGAATTTGGAAGGAATCCGAGTGTAAAATGGAGGGAGAGTAAGAAACTGTTCTGGAAAGAAGTCAAGAAAGTTAGGGAAGGTACCAAGGGAAACAGTAAGGGTGTGAAAGATAAGAATGGGAGAATGCTAGCCGAGAAGCAAGAGAGAGTCGAAAGATGGAGGGAGTACTTCAGTGAGTTGCTAAATGTAAGGAATGAAGAGCCAGCAAACATAGCTGGATATGGTATGGGAGGGAGAAGAAGAGAAGTAGTGGAGGAGGAGGTGGGGATCAGGAGGTCAGAAGTGTGGGAAGCCATGAAAAGAGTGAAGTTGGGGAAAGCACCAGGAACAGGAGTGTGTGGGGAAATGTTGAGGTATTTTTTTTTTTTTTTTTTTTTCTATATTCCAACTACTCCCTCTCGGGCATAGGCTGATAGCCTTTACACTCTACCGCTGAACACGGTGAGGCCCGTGAGGTCTTGTTCCAGTCTAGGGAGTGAGACATGCGAAGCACCTATTCACGGCCCGAACCCAACTCCATCTCTGAAGCTGCTTCGCCTCTGTGCTTCACAGTCTCATCCCCCACACTCGGACCCTCACTCTGTGACGCACCCAGTGCGTGGCAACGCAACCTGATTGTACTCCTTGGTACTCCACTGTACCGCCCGTACCACTGTACCGTGCTGGCTGCCTATATTGAGTGTGACAACGTATAACTATGTTCTTTGTATCTCTGCAAAGGTCTCGTCATGTGCTAACCAGTGGTGGGTTTTGTTTTAAGCCATGTCGAGACCTTCCATTTAATATGTAGTATCAATAGAGAAGTTGATAGATAAGACAATGGGAGTTCAGAGAGAGAGAGTGAGTTAGGCTTCAGAGCGAGAGGGTAGCAATGCGCCACGCTGCCGGGGGGGTGGTTGCCAGACGTATGGACTGGTTGGCAGCCTTGCGCTTATAGCTAGGCGCGACAGGGTTGGTAGTCCATTGCCGCCTGCCTATGCTGCCTGGGCTGCCCATGTTGTCGTACTGCACATTGCCTGGAGGCTCGCTGTGTGTTCCATGATCAGGTTGCCTAGAACCTTTGAGATTCTAACATCCCTTGCCCTCTCTCCCAACTTCTCACGGTTGCACTCTTTCTCTCTGACGACATTACTCTCATTTCATTCTTCTCTCTATTTAAATGCATAACCTTCCCTTGAGGTCCTAAAGGAGTTTCAGCACTCACCTCTCGTATTACTCTTAGGACAAGCATATATTTACATGTATTAGATTTAAGGGGTTAATGTGAACAGCGATCTTCTTGATGAGGATAGTTGGTGAACGTTCTACATGTTCACGAGTTATATGCCCAGCTCATCATCCAATTTGTGACTAGACTAGTGCCATGTGTAAGAGCCCGACCATGCCCAGGAGTTGTCTGTAGAGGGGCGAGGACTTAGCCTTGATTTGCCTACCGAGCCAGGAGCGAGTGTAGTACCAGAGACTACAGCTCGCTCGTAGTGCCGGTATAGTAGAGTAACGTAATTTATCTGTCCTTGTGTTCTCTGCAGTCTTTTCCTGGGTTCTCGCTTTCGGTGCTGGGACTCGTTGTTCCTGTGACTTGGCCTGCTAGCTAGAACACATGGGGATGATGAGTGGGTTATATCTTTATTTTACTATGCATTGCAGCTCTCTTTAAGTTTATGTATGTAACACTTTACAATACACATTACTCACACACAAGACAACACTATTAATACTTTCATGTATCAATTAACTGCACTGTCGTTTTGCTGCTGTGTCCGGAGTTCTGTTGCGTAGGGCGCATACGGACTCAGAGGGGAGACAGAGTGAGAGAAGCGAAGTAGCCTATGCGGTAGTAGGCTACCGGCGCAGTACTGTTGCCTGCAACCTTTTAGTTATTCCAAGTATAGATTCATTCTTATAATAAGTGACTACTATTTATGTTCCTTCCATGTGTATTATTAGGTATCTACTGGATCATGAACATCTTGTATGCTACATGCTAGTGCATGTTAGTAGGGGACAGTTATTCTAGTGCACGCGCTTTCAAGTAGGCGTGTACATTTGTCATTTAGCATTTCACTGTCATACCTTTAGCCTGCTTCTATTCTACATTATTAGAGGCTTAATATTAACGTAGTTTCTTGAGTATTGCATTTCTTTAGTAATAACGTAACCTATAAATGTCTGAGGGAGTTTAGCCTCATAGCCTACCCCTGTTGTACACTTTCGCCGAGTTAAGGTACCTCGTTACCATAGACGATAACTCTGTAGGGCGTTGGTGCTTTTGTTGTCTGGAGCATATAGTATTTGGGACTGGAATCGAGCGTGTCGTTGTCACATAAGCCATTTATGTCCTACGATCAAGAATCCCGAATATGTATTGCCGATCCAGCCGTAACAAAATGGCGACCTTGCACAAGATTCAGTAGTATCCTATCACATGTTTTTTGGAGAACTATTCTATGCTACCTAGTAGAGCTGGCTAGAATTTTCTTGCATATTGGAGGAATTTTTATTGTGTCATTATTGTATTGGTGGACTTGCAGATTGTTTCGTTGGGGGTGTCTAGAGTAGAGTCATTCAAGCATCTTTAACATTTTGTGAGTCGAGACTGCAATTAGTAATAAGCACTTCTTTTTTTTTATGAACAGCAATTGTATAACCAGCACTATGTCTAATGACTCATCATTTACGGGGGAGGATAACACGGTACAGCCTAGTGACCAGCAAGTACAACAGATATTTAGGGAGGGGAGTGTTATAAGTGGAGAGAGGGATGCCCGGGCATTTTTGCAGACACCTTTGACCGAACAGCGCCTGCAGGCTATTGATTGTTACGGTCTTCGCTGTTTAGCCACGGTTTTGGGGCGGGACTGTCCTGACAGTTGGCCCAAGAAGAATTTGGTGGCATGTTTGTTGGGTGATGGCGATGGGGCGGTGGGTGGAGTGGGGTCTTGGGGGGTTCCCTCCAAGCCTCCATTCCACTCTACCCCTGAGCTGGGCCCTCAGCCAGCGATTCTTAGCACGATGCAGCAGGAGGGTTCTCAATGGCAAGCTGGCTTACCCGTAAACACGTCTCGGTGTGGATCCCCCATTTTGTGCTCTCCCCCCCCAGGCCTGTCTCCTGAGATGTTATTTCAGCTAGAACTAGCTAAGCTTAAGTTGCAAGAGAGTCAACAGTCTAGTATAGAACGCATAGAGGTTGCTAGAATCCAAGCCAATCAGGATGCAACCAGGTACCAGGCTGAAATGGATGTCGAGAAGTCTAGAGTAGAGACCACGGGGCGTCATCTCGGTGGTGGGCACCGGGTTATAGACTCACTTTCGCATTTAATTAAGTTAGTACCCGCATTTGATGAGACAGCAGTGACTGAGTTTTTTGCTCGTTTCGAAAAGAAGTGTCGTGAGTATGACTGGCCGGAGGTTAAATGGGCAGCATTAGTTTCATCACGTCTAGTGGGTAAGGGGTTGAAAGCCTACGATGCACTGTCACTGGACGAGAGTGTCGTGTATGGACTGGTGAAGGAGGCTGTGCTCCGGGCCTACGAACTGCAACCCGAAACTTATAGATTGAAGTTCCGTGGCGTGAATAAGAAGAGCGACGTCAGTTTTATGGAGCACGCACGGGACTTAACAGATGCAGGTAATAACTGGTTTCGGTCCGAGCACGCAGAGTCGGCTGAGGAAATTAAGCAACTTTTCTATCTGGAACAGTTTTACAAATGTACTGGAACCGATCTAACGCTGAACATTAAGGAAAAATGTCCCAAGACAGTAGAGGAGGCTGCCAAGATGGCAGACCTCAGATTATCATTGATTCGTGGTTGCGGTGCCGCTCAGAGGGCTGAGTCAGGGCAGAAGGGGCGCTATACCCCACCCACCAGAGTTTTCGATAATAACAAATCCTATGACACACATAACCACACTAAAAGCATTGCACCTAATAACACCTACAAACACAAGCCTCTCCCGTTTACTAAAGGTCAGGCCCCTTCTTCGCCCGCACAAGAGAAGAAGCCCATTGGGGATGTGAAATGTTACAAATGTCAGAAGCTAGGCCATTATTCACGTGAGTGCCCTAGTAACACTCCCGCTAAGCCGGTGTCATTGGTTCACAGTATCGGTGTGTCTCTGAAGGCTGCAGCAACTGCCCGGGGTAGGTTGTCAGCAGCTGAGGCACACGCGGTAAAGAAGCGTACGGAAGGCTCGACACCTGTCCGGGACACTTTCTGTAACCATCGGGGACACAGGTTTGTGAGCTGGGGGAGTGAACTACGGAGGGTTGACTTGCTGAGGGATACGGGGGCTTCGCAAACTTTGTTGAGGAACTTCACAGGGAAACCGATAAATGCGGCCAGAGTTGTTGTGGTGCAGGGTATAAATGCTACGAGGTCATACCCACTTGTGAGGTTGGAGTTGAGAGTGGGAGAGGTGTGCAGGGAGCTGGATGTAGGGATCGTTGAGTGTTTGCCAGTTGAGGGCGTCGACCTTCTTCTCGGCAACGACTTTGCGGTGCCCACTTCCGGGACTCCACCCTTAGTCGTTGCCGAGAGGGCGGCCGACGTGGATGGTGAGAATCGGGAATGGGTTGGGAGGTGCCAACAGGATGAGATGGCCTGTGTGGTAACCCGATCTCGCTCTGCGGCTCCTGCACAGCCTAGCACTCAACCTCGGGGACAGTGGAGGAAGGATCAGGAGAAGGTTGCTAAGGGCAGGAAAAGGGACATTGATTCTGCTGCACTTCTCGGTGATTCGGTACTTGGACCTATAATAAACACGGGAGTTGACTCTGGCCCAGATATGGTGTGTAACAAGGCAGAGTTGGGTAAGACTTCGCGTGAGGCAAGAGCTGTAGCGAGAGCCACTAAGGCAGTAGAGCCTACTAGCCGGGGTAATGTCTTATTACAAAACCATCTTGATGCATTGACGCCCAGGGACATTAGTGAGCAGCAGCTGCAAGACGCTAGCCTAGCTCGTTATAGCAATGGTGCCATAGAGTTGGAGGAAGATGGGGATGCGAAGCCGGGAGATTTCTTTAGGCTCAACAGGATATTGTACCGCAGATTTCTAGACCCCAAATCGAAGTGGGAGGGCGGTGCGAGGGTAGTAGACCAGGTGGTTGTTCCAAATAAGTATAGAGAGTCCTTATTGTGTCTGGCGCATGATGTGCCGGTGGCGGGTCATTTGGGGGTAACAAAAACATTGGCGGCATTGGGCAGGTTTTTCTGGTGGCCTGGGGTCAAGGCTGATGTCTGTGCATGGGTGGCTGGGTGTGCGACCTGCCAGACAACGGGGAAGCCTAACCAGACCATCCCGAAGGCACCTTTGTTTCCCATACCTGTCACCGGGCCTCCGTTCAGCAAAGTTGTAGTAGATTTGGTTGGCCCTTTCCCGCCTACTAGTAGTGGCAATAAATTCCTGTTGACAATCATGGATGTGGCTACGAGATACCCGGACGCATACCCCATGAGAAACGGCTCGGCAAAGGCAGTTGTTAAAAACTTATTATTGTTCTGTTCCCGTTATGGATTTCCACGTGAGGTGCAGTCAGACCAGGGGAGCAATTTTACATCCAAATTGTTCAAGCAAACCCTTCAGTTGCACGGTATATGTTCTGTAGTGTCGTCAGCCTACCATCCCGAGAGTCAGGGAGTCTTGGAGCGGTGGCACTCGACCCTGAAGAGTATGCTACGCTGTTACTGTGCAGAACATGACACTGATTGGGATTTGGGTCTGCCGTATGTTCTGTTCGCTGCACGTGAAGTCCCAGGAGAGAGCCTGGGGTTCAGTCCAAATCAACTAGTCTTTGGCCATAATGTGAGAGGACCTTTAAGTATGGTGAAAGAGATCTGGGAGGGCGAAGAGAAGCCGGGGTCTGTACTTAAATATATCCTTGAGAGCCGGGAGAGACTTATAGGTTGCATGGCAGCGGCAGGTAATAACTTGGTTAATGCACAGGCGGTCATGAAGCACCAGTATGACGCCAAGGTGAAGCTTCGGGAGTTTTCGGTGGGTCAGGAGGTAATGTTGCTTTTACCTTTGCCTGGACACCCCCTTTCTGCCAAGTTTATTGGGCCGTATGTGGTGGCGAAGAAACTGTCCGACCTTGATTATCTCGTTGCAACACCTGACCGTAGAAAAAAACATCAGTTATGTCATGTTAACCTCATGAAAGAGTATGTGAGACGCCCCTCAGAGCCTCTCACTGTCCCTGTGCTGGCCTGCAGCGGCCAGGGTGGAGAAGGAGGTGGGGACAGTCATGCTGCTGAGGAGGATAGCTGGGACTGTGTCATTTCCGCGGAACAGTGGGCGGGGAATACTGAACAAGAGGCTAGGCAAGCTGTAAGTCACCTGCCTGAGCACCAGGGTGCTGCTGTCCTAGGCCTGTTCAGGTCATACCCCTCTGTTTTCGCCGAACACCCAGGTCTCACTACTCAGGTAACGCACGACGTGGACGTCGGTGATAATGTGCCCTTCAAGTCAGTGCCCTACCGTGTGCCCCCGGTAAAGTTGCCAGCTTTACGGGAGGAGTTAAAGTACATGGTTGAGAGAGGGATGATCACTGAAGGTTATGTGAAGTGGACATCACCCGTCACGTTGCAGCCAAAACCTGACGGCAAGGTGCGGTTCTGCATAGATTTTCGTAGGCTAAATGGCTTGACCACTACCAACCCTTACCCTTTGCCTCGAGTTGACGACAGCGTGGACAAGATAGGGAATGCAAAGTACCTTACTAAAATTGATCTTGTAAAAGGCTACTGGCAAGTACCCCTGTCGGACCGAGCTAAGCAAGTTTGTGGTTTTGTGGTAGATGGCAAGACCTACCAATGTAACGTAATGCCTTATGGGCTTAAGAACGCACCTGCCACGTTTCAGAACCTGATGAACGATATTTGTGACGAAATCCCTAACTGCACGGTCTACCTTGATGACGTGATAGTGTATGATGACGATTTTGAAAATCACCTAAGGCACAGAGACCCTGTTTGGGAAGTTGCACGATGCTGGGCTGGTGGTGAACCTGAGGAAGTGCGAGTTTGTAAAGGCTACTGTGCAGTATCTTGGCTTCGTGGTCGGGTTAGGCCGGGTGTGCCCCCCCCCTGAGCAAGATACAGGCTATCAATATGTTTCCCAGGCCCACCACTAAGCGCCAGGTCATGCGGTTCCTAGGTATGATAGGCTATTATAGGCGCTTCATCCGGGGATACTCTACTGTCTTAGCACCGTTAACTGATCTACTGTCGAAGTCAGTGAAGTTCTGTTGGGCTGCGGAGTGTCAGAGGGCTTTCGACCTAGTCAAGCACCTGCTGTGTACACATCCGATTTTGAGAGCCCCAGACTTCTCCAGGAGTTTTCAGCTGGCGACTGATGCCAGCGGTGTGGGTGCCGGGGCAGTGTTACTGCAGACTGATTCCGAGGGCTTGGAACACCCAGTGAGCTTCTTTTCTCGCAAGTTTAATTCGGCACAAAGGAATTACTCGACTATAGAGAAGGAGCTTCTTGCTATCGTTTTGTCGCTCAAACATTTCGAAGTTTATGTTCCAGCCTACGGCCCGGTAGTGACGATTTATACGGACCATCATCCCTTGAAATTCCTAAATCAGTTTCACAATCGGAATATGCGGTTGACCAGGTGGTCCCTAATGCTCAAAGAGTATAATCTCAACATTCAGCATATTGCCGGGAGTGAGAACGTGATAGCAGATTGTCTATCAAGGGTTGATGATCCAGGATAGTCGTGCACGGTGTGTGGGTTGAGCAGGAGTAAAATTAGGCTATCATAACGCCGTCCAAAAAGATTATAAAACAATAAAATAAACGAGAAATTTTTTTTTAGTTTTGTAAGTCTTTATTGTTGTAGCATGATGCATGCGATATTGTGTTTTATGTATAATTCACACTTCAGTTGTTGTGCACCTTTTGCAATTAGTGGCAGCTAAGGGTAGCAGGTCGGTTGGTTGCCTGTCAGATTTTGATAATGCTTCTAAGGTCGATTATCTAAAATCTTGGGGGGGCTGTGACGCACCCAGTGCGTGGCAACGCAACCTGATTGTACTCCTTGGTACTCCACTGTACCGCCCGTACCACTGTACCGTGCTGGCTGCCTATATTGAGTGTGACAACGTATAACTATGTTCTTTGTATCTCTGCAAAGGTCTCGTCATGTGTTAACCAGTGGTGGGTTTTGTTTTAAGCCATGTCGAGACCTTCCATTTAATATGTAGTATCAATAGAGAAGTTGATAGATAAGACAATGGGAGTTCAGAGAGAGAGAGTGAGTTAGGCTTCAGAGCGAGAGGGTAGCAATGCGCCACGCTGCCGGGGGGGTGGTTGCCAGACGTATGGACTGGTTGGCAGCCTTGCGCTTATAGCTAGGCGCGACAGGGTTGGTAGTCCATTGCCGCCTGCCTATGCTGCCTGGGCTGCCCATGTTGTCGTACTGCACATTGCCTGGAGGCTCGCTGTGTGTTCCATGATCAGGTTGCCTAGAACCTTTGAGATTCTAACATCCCTTGCCCTCTCTCCCAACTTCTCACGGTTGCACTCTTTCTCTCTGACGACATTACTCTCATTTCATTCTTCTCTCTATTTAAATGCATAACCTTCCCTTGAGGTCCTAAAGGAGTTTCAGCACTCACCTCTCGTATTACTCTTAGGACAAGCATATATTTACATGTATTAGATTTAAGGGGTTAATGTGAACAGCGATCTTCTTGATGAGGATAGTTGGTGAACGTTCTACATGTTCACGAGTTATATGCCCAGCTCATCATCCAATTTGTGACTAGACTAGTGCCATGTGTAAGAGCCCGACCATGCCCAGGAGTTGTCTGTAGAGGGGCGAGGACTTAGCCTTGATTTGCCTACCGAGCCAGGAGCGAGTGTAGTACCAGAGACTACAGCTCGCTCGTAGTGCCGGTATAGTAGAGTAACGTAATTTATCTGTCCTTGTGTTCTCTGCAGTCTTTTCCTGGGTTCTCGCTTTCGGTGCTGGGACTCGTTGTTCCTGTGACTTGGCCTGCTAGCTAGAACACATGGGGATGATGAGTGGGTTATATCTTTATTTTACTATGCATTGCAGCTCTCTCTAAGTTTATGTATGTAACACTTTACAATACACATTACTCACACACAAGACAACACTATTAATACTTTCATGTATCAATTAACTGCACTGTCGTTTTGCTGCTGTGTCCGGAGTTCTGTTGCGTAGGGCGCATACGGACTCAGAGGGGAGACAGAGTGAGAGAAGCGAAGTAGCCTATGCGGTAGTAGGCTACCGGCGCAGTACTGTTGCCTGCAACCTTTTAGTTATTCCAAGTATAGATTCATTCTTATAATAAGTGACTACTATTTATGTTCCTTCCATGTGTATTATTAGGTATCTACTGGATCATGAACATCTTGTATGCTACATGCTAGTGCATGTTAGTAGGGGACAGTTATTCTAGTGCACACGCTTTCAAGTAGGCGTGTACATTTGTCATTTAGCATTTCACTGTCATACCTTTAGCCTGCTTCTATTCTACATTATTAGAGGCTTAATATTAACGTAGTTTCTTGAGTATTGCATTTCTTTAGTAATAACGTAACCTATAAATGTCTGAGGGAGTTTAGCCTCATAGCCTACCCCTGTTGTACACTTTCGCCGAGTTAAGGTACCTCGTTACCATAGACGATAACTCTGTAGGGCGTTGGTGCTTTTGTTGTCTGGAGCATATAGTATTTGGGACTGGAATCGAGCGTGTCGTTGTCACATAAGCCATTTCTGTCCTACGATCAAGAATCCCGAATATGTATTGCCGATCCAGCCGTAACAACTCTTAGAACGCCACCTATTGAGCAATTAACTCACTAGGCATTGCCCCCCTGTAGCATATTTTGAATATGGGAATATTCATACAGTGCTATTTAATCAGGGAACAATGAGGGTATTTTGTTTTGGCATTTCGGTGTGCTGTGGTAATGCACTGATACTAGGTACAGCACAAATTCAATCCCAATAATATCTTCCCATTGACATATTGGGATTCGAACCCGGGTCCATTGGATTACCAGTCCAGTGGCAAGACCACTCTGCCACACCTCCCCACATGGTGGTGAGATAGTGTTAGAATGGGTATGGAAAATGTGCAAACTAGCATGGGAGAAGGGGAGTGCACCCGATGACTGGAAGACTGGCATAATAGTCCCCCTATATAAGGGCAAAGGGGAAAGAGGAGTGTGTGGTAACCACTGAGGAATATGTCTTCTAAGCATAGTAGGGAAGGTATACAGTAGGGTAATGATTGAGAGAGTGAGAGTGAGATCGGAGAAATGGATAGGCGACGAGCAGGGAGGTTTTAGGAAGGGAAGAGGATGTGTAGATCAGATTTTTACCCTGAATTGTGTTGTGGAGAAGCATCTGGAGAAGAAACAAAAGGTGTATGTTGCCTTTATGGACTTGGAGAAGGCCTATGACAGAGTGGATAGAGAAGGTTTGTGGAAAGTACTTAGAATATATGGAGTAGAGGGCAAGTTGCTGAAAGCAGTGAAGAGCATGTATGAGGGTGCAAAGGCGGCAGTACATGTGGAGAGTGAGCAGAGCGAGTTCTTTGACCTGAATGTTGGTTTGAAACAGGGGTGTGTGATGTCCTCGTGGTTGTTTACTGTATATATGGATGGAGTCATGAAAGAAATACTATCAAGAGCAGTGGATGTTGGTGTATCGCTGAAAAGGGAGGGAATTGAGTGGAAGCTACCTATACTGCTGTTTGTGGATGATACAGTTCTGATGAGTGATAATGAATGAGAGTTGCAGGGTCTGGTAAATGAGTTTGGAACAGTCTGCGAAAAACGGAATTTGAAGGTAAATGCGGGGAAGAGCAAGGTTATGGTCTTCGAAAGGGGTGAAGTCACAGAGTGTGAGGTGAAGCTGAACGGTCAGGCTATGGAGATCGTCAACTCTTTTAACTATCTGGGCAGTGTGTTGAGTAAAGATGGGACTATGGATGAAGAAGTGCGGGAGAGGGTACAACAAGGGAAGAGTGTTGTAGGAACGCTAAAAGCAGTAACAAGAAATAGGGTGGTCAGTATGGAAGTGAAGAAGTCCTTGCATGACAGTGTGGTAATCCCGATACTGACTTACGGAAGCGAAGCATGGACGTTGGTTGAGAGACTCAGACCAAGAGTAAGAGTAGTGGAAATGAATTACTTAAGGAGTGCGTGCAGAGTTACATGGAGGGATAGACAGACTAATGAGGAAGTAAGAAGGAGGTGTGGTGTGGAGGTAGATGTGCTGGAAAGTGTGAAAAGGAAAAACTTGAGATGGTTCGGCCATATGGAACGTATGGAAAGCGAGAGAATGACTAAGAGGGTGTACGAGAGCGAGGTGTAGGGACAGAGGGAGAGGTAGACCGAATGAGAGGTGGAAGGATGGAGTGAGGAAGTACATGAACGAAGGCGGTGCTGGTTGGGGGAAGGGGCGTCAACTGACTGGGGACAGAGGTGCATGGGGGCGGTTCGTTCGTGGCCACCCCTTCGGGGATCACGGCATCAGGCAATATATATATATATATATATATATATATATATATATATATAATTATACATATATATATATATATATATATATATATATATATATATATATATATATATATATATATATATATGAAGATATTATTGGGATGGAATTTGTGCTGTACCTAGTTTCAGTGCATCACCCATAGACTCCTCTACATAAGGACTGGCGTCGGCCATACTCGGGTCCCGGAACTTGGGTCCATTGTCAGGCCCACAAACTGAGGTCTTATTTTAGTTTTACTGTATATGGGACTTTGTGTTTTTACTCTACAACATCTTATTAACTAGAGCAACCAAGCAAAGGAAAATAAAACATTTGTTTTTGGTTGATTGACTCATAAGTCTCTTTCGTGATTGAACATAATAGGAAAATATACAGTTATAATGAGATAGTTTATAAGAACATATATTATACAAGCAAAGCATCATACCATGACTTATATTAATTAAATATTAGAAGAAATTAAAGTAAAACATTTGCAAAATATTACTTTACACATAATTTTACATAATTATATCAAAAGTCACATAACACAATAATTAACTTAAACATTAGAAAGTTTCTCTTGTCGCCTTAAGCAGCCTAGTGTACACTCCCGATTGCTTGTATTAAATACAAAGGCCTTAAACAACACATTACACAATGTCTGGCATGCTCCTGAATGGCTAGCTAAAGGAGCATCTACATAAGACAAGCATTGTTTCAAGTAATTGCGACAACACTTTTTCGAGTCTTGAAGAGACATTTGAAGGGTGATGCCACTATGTACAAAGAAGACAGTAGCCAGTGTAGGCACACTCAGCCCACCTCGATTGAGCGCAGTCAAAAACTCTGATGACAAACATTCCCCAGAATCTACTTCCTGTTGTCCATGTTTATGAGCTAAAAATCCCCCAATGTAGACAATTTTATGTTTTAAAGTATCATCTGAATCTAGAAGTAGTTGAGTGTCTTGTAATGTCAGCTCTTCCAGAAGTTGTAAATCACCATCATCTATTGCTGCTGTACAAAATTCACAGCTTACTTCTTTGGCTCGGTCAGGAACGATGTCACGTTTCAACAGCTGATGCAACTGCTGTACTTTGGATGCTGCTTGAACATCCCCAATGTCAATGTAAAAATTTCCTCCACTATGTTGTCTTGCTTGACCAAAAAACTTTTCTAGGGGATCTTGTGAAAAAACAGCAGGTAGGATGTAAGCAAAATCATGGGTTTCAAAAAGATATTGTGCTGCTTCTGTTATACCTTGTTGTGATAACAAAGGCATCTGCTGTTGATTGTGTTAGTTTCTTCTCTCTGCCATGCCCACCAGTCCACCGACAGCTGGATACAACTGTACACATTTCCTGCAGAGCTTTGAAGTTTGTACAGTTTAATGTCCAAGGTTCACGATATTGGTCTCGTAAATGAACTGCGCTGTACTTGCTTTTAACATTCATCATTTTAAACCAATTGGTTACCAGTGTTATGTATATCACTGTTCCATCCTGAAATTTAACAGTTCCTTTAAGACCTTCAAATGCAGCAATCGTTTTCTCATTGAACACTTGGCAAACTAAGGGCACACTCTGATGTTGCAATGGTTTCGGAAATACTGATGAGCGTGTGAGTTTTGTCAGACGAAGTGGTGTCTTCTGATCTTCATTGTAAAGAGCTTTAACATCACTCTAACACGCCAAATATTCTGTACCGTCCTTGCTAAAATGTAATTCTTGACATTTCTCTGTGATCCAGTTGTTTCTCATATTCTTGAGGATGTGAACATAATCATAGACAAGGAAAACATTTATGCCATCTGGTGCTAGTGTTACTTTTCCAGGACCCCCAAGCATTCTGTAAACAGCTTGATTCAGTGGACAGTTGTCACAGACGAACGATACTGGATGGCCACCACTAGCTTTAACAACATATACAGCCTCAAGTAATATTTCCTTCAGTTGAATAGCATTCAGTTTTGATACAGGATAAATTCGTATGATGTACCGTAGTCCTCCATAGTGACAAACAACTTCAATAGCAAGAGCAGATGTTGCTAGATTTTCTGGTCCGTTTGTTGCATAGCCTACTATAATATGCTCTCCTGTAAATCTAAGGGCCTGCTTAAGCTTGACTTCATCAAACAAAATGTTAACTAACCGCTGTTGTGGCTTCAACTGATCAAAAAGGATTGGGAGACACTTGTCAGCATAAGTGCGAGATAACAATTGGCGAATTTGTTTCTCACAAGGAAGACTAATTGCTTTGGAGTTTCTAAGCATTCTATATGCTGCGGGTGATATACAAAACAGTTCTGCTGCAAGAATTAACATATGCTTTGTATATCGGCGATTTTTAGGAGGAATAAGAAGGAGTTGTAACTGTGCTTGAATAAACTGAAAACCTTCAATTTCATGAAATTCTGTGATAGAGTCAAGTTCTGAAATTATTCTTTTTAAGCGGTCAGTATTAGTCGCTTCATGAGTGTTCAAAATTTTCACTATTTTCAATTTGAGACCACTTACTTACCAAGCTATTTTTTTGAAGATTCAGTTTACTTTTTGGTATCTCCAAGCCACTTTTCTCTGCTACTACCAGCTGCAGAAAACCAAAAGGAGACTGTACCTCTTTAAAATGAAGAAACTTATCAACTGCTCTACCATTACCATCTGTCTTAAACATTGTCAGTTCTCTACCATTTTGCATTATATAAAACTCAGGGAAGTGTTTTCCAATCTCTCCTGCAAATTTGTCATAACTATGCATTTTGTCTTGTTCATTTTCAAATTCAGTTTGTTTTTTAAGTCTTGCTTCACTTGTCACTGTTTTAGTTAACCTAGGAGCTGACGTAAGTTGTTTGAGGCAAGACTTGGGTACACCTTTAAAAACTGTAGGAGGCCCAGCTGGTCGTTTTCCTCCCCGAACTGTGACCCAATCGCAGTCGAAGTGTGATGCACAAATCCATAGTTTCGACCTGTCTCTCAAACTTTCTGGGCTATTTGGCAGAGCACTAATCCATGCATGTCGTTCTTGTTCTTCATTCGGGAAACACACCATAGGACTGTATGGCTCTCCCCTGTAGTTTCCACGACAATTGAATGCAGCACATCTTTTCGGCATTGTTCCTGTAAAGCAAAAAAACAAGAATAGTTGTAAAATGGTTATCAGTACATATCAAAGCAACCCGTTGACATCAGCTCAATTCTAATATTTATCAGCTAAATAAGTTGTTAACACAGATCCTTTTGTGACTGGTAAGTATTTATAAGAAAATTACTTACAATAAGCTGAGAGATAACGAACAACAGAACAAAAATGTGTTGCCTCTAACGTGTCTCGTGGGTGATTGGCGTCTGGCATCGTCCTGGGCTTTTCGTTTTCTGGCGAGACATTATGTCGCCAATATGGCGGGGATATGGACGATTGCGTGTGAAATTACATGCATTTATATGTAAAGTTGTGTTTGTGTACATATTTTTGTGTTTAAGAAAGTCGGAGAGACCACTGCTTTCATGATACTGCTTTTAAGCAATGGACCCAAGTTTCAAACTCCGAGAGTGCTCGTTTCCAGTCCTTATGTAAAGGGGCATCACCACAGCACACCGAAATGCCAAAACAAAATACCCTCATTGTTCCCTGATTAAATAGCACTGTATGAATATTCCCATATTCAAAACATGCTACAGGGGGGCAATGCCTAGTGAGTTAATTGCTCAATAGGTGGCGTTATGAGAGTGAGGGTCCGAGTCTGGGGAGTGAGACTGTGAAGTGCAGAGGCGAAGCAGCTTCAGAGATGGAGTTGGGTTCAAGCTGTGAATAGGTGCTTCACATGTCTCACTCCCTAGACTGGAACAAGACCTCACGGGCCTCACCGTGTTCAGCGGTAGAGTGTAAAGGCTATCAGCCTATGCCCGAGAGGGAGTAGCCTAGTTGGAATATAGAAAAAAAAAAAAAAAATATATATATATATATATATATATACTGTATATATATACTCATAGCTGAATAATTAACAAAACCATAATTGTGTTTCCCTTCACACTTACTCTTAAAGGATTACCTAATAATAAGGGCTGGACATTTCTAAATTACTCCAACGGACTGTGCTGCTAAAGAAAGGTACTCCAATCAACAAGAAACAGTGATAGCTAGAACAAATAGAAACAGATTGGGAGCCAAAGCGTCACATTTATCCTATGCCCTCAACATTCCCTTCATAATTGCTGAGGGGCTGAGGGCCTTGGGTGGGGCTTTGGTTTCCCGGGCGTTTCTGCACCCTCTTCAGCTCCCCGCCTTGGAGTGGCTTCGGGCAACTGGGCTTTATTAGTGGTAAGCAGGGAGGGTTTTGTGGGGGCGCTCGGTTATGGCCTTGGCCTTGCTCGGGACCTTGGGGCTGCTTGGCCAGACATCCTGGGGAGCAGCAACAACAACAACAACAAATTGAAACAAGTGTGACTTTATAAGTTTTATGAAGTTGATATTTGTTCTATTTTTTCTAGAGTAATGCTGAAGTCTGAGTATGAAATCACAACGGGAGAGAAGATGTTTGTACTGTACTTCAATTATATATCTGCCCAAAAAATAGCGACACAAGCATACACGGAATGTATACCCTTATTTGACAGTACTGTGTATTTTACCCCACAGACTGGTCAGTGTAACACCTACCTTATGTCGGAGAGCTTTCTGAAGTCCAACATTGGAGGTCTGCTCCTCGTAAAAAACTCTCCACTCAAGGCTAAGTTAGACTCGGTGTAAGTATAATATAAATGGATGAATAATAGGCAGAAAGAATGGTTGGGGCAGGGGGCATTGCCATGACGTGTATTTTAATACCGATTGCATGCAACTCTGCTTATATTTATTACATACAAGGCAGAATTTTGCACTCTACTGCAAATGCAGTGAATATGTAATCTTCACAGTGTTTTTGTTGTTGTGCTTGTAAACAAGATGTATTAAAACTCAATGAGTGAATTTTAAGATGTACGGCTAATCTACCTCTTGCATACAAGTAAATGGAAATCAGATTTTGCTTGCTTATTGCTGTCTTTTCTGTACTGTTTAATGATTAATCCACACATAGGATATCGGGACTTCGGTGAGACTTTTTCTATTGCACTAGACATATCGAAAGCCTTCGATAGAGTCTGGCATAAATCTTTAATTTCTAAACTACCCTCCTTCGGTTTCTATCCCTCCATCTGTGCCTTTGTCTCTAATTTCCTTTCCGGCCGTTCCATAGCTGCGGTTGTGGACGGCCATTGTTCACTTCCTCACCCTATAAACTCCGGTGTTCCTCAGGGCTCTGTCCTATCTCCTATTCTCTTTCTAATTTTTATAAATGATCTCCTTAACTGTACCTTAATTCCCATCCATTCATACGCAGACGACTCAACCTTACACTACTCCATTAGTTTTTTCAGAACGCCCCAGCCAGCAATCCCTCAACGACAAACGTAATGAAGCCATAGAACTCTTAAATTCTGATCTAAATACTATTTCCAATTGGGGCAGAGAAAACCTTGTTAACTTTAATGCTTCTAAAACCCAATTTCTCCATCTATCTACCCGTCAGGATCTCCCAGCGGACTATCCCTTATTCTTCAACAATACAAAAATCAACCCTTCATCTTCTCTCAATATTCTTGGTGTCTCTTTTTCTTCTGCTCTCATTTGGAAGGACCATATTACCAGTCTTGCTAAGGCAGCCTCCCAGAAGCTGGGTGTGCTCAACCGCCTTAGGGGGTTCTTTTCCCCTGCACAGCTTCTTGCTCTATACAGGGGCATAGTGCGCCCTTGTATTGAGTATTGTTCACATGTGTGGGAGGTTCCTCTCACACCGCTCTCCTAGACAAAGTTGAAAGGAAGGCCTTTCGTATCATTAACTCCCGTCCACTCACCAACTCTCTGCAATCTCTCTCTCTCCGCCGCAATGTTGCATCTCTCTCGCTATTCTATCGCTACTATAATAATCAGTGTTCCTCAGAGCTATCCCAGTGCATACCACCTCCTTTACGTAGGGCACGTGGTACCCGTCTTGCAACTCAATCCCACCCCTACTCTGTGCAACTCTCCAACCCAAGAGTGAAACGTTACTCTCAAACTTTCTTCTACTCAACATCTGAGCTCTGGAACTCTCTCCCAGAATCAGCCTTTCCCTCTTCCTATGACTTAAATTGCTTCAAACTCTGTGTGTCCAGGCATTTTGGCTCAAACGTCCTTGATTTTGACCCTGTCACTCTTTCAACTATGGGGGAGGCACTCGCTATAGGCAGTTATGCCTTTTGCCTCCCGCAATCACATAGAAAAAAAAACAAAAACAAAAAATGAATGTACAAAGGGGGAGAAGGAGCTTTTGCCGACACCCCTCCTTTGTTTCTCGCTACTATCGCTAATAAGGTTATAAAAGCTTCCTGCTCTCTCTGGTGCATAATATGTGTGATTGTGTAACGGAAAACATCTTGCCTTGTACTTTAAAGGAATAACACTTAAATTACTATTTATTGAAAAGATACATCACAAATACCATAAAAGAAAAGGAATAGAGCAGATACACATGGATTTTGTTTTTTTTCTGTATTCCAACTACTCCCTCTCGGGCATAGGCTGAGAACCTTTACACTACACAGCTGAACACGGTGAGGCCCGTGAGGTCTTGTTCCAGTCTAGGGAGTGAGACATGCGAAGCACCGTGGCTCAAAGCAACTCCATCTCTGAAGCCGCTTCGCCTCTGCGCTTCACCGTCTCATCTCCCCAGACTCGGACCCTCACTCTCAGAACGCCACCTATTGAGCAAGTAACTCACTAGGCATTGCCCCCCTGTAACATATATTGAATATGGGAATATTCATACAATGCTATTTAATCAGGGAACAATGAGGGTATTTTTTTGGCATTTCGGTGTCCTGTGGTAATGCACTGAAACTACAGTAGGTACAGCACAAATTCCATCCCAATAATATCTTCCCATTGACATATTGGGATTCGAACCCGGGTCCATTGGATTACCAGTCCAGTGGCAAGACCACGCTGCCACACCTCCCCTGAGGTGCTGTTGTAAAGGCTTAATTTTCCACTTGACAAGCTAACTTAATGAACTGAAATGTTATATTTGCCAGGATCCGTAGTCTGCGAGAGTTTGGGATCCTTCAACACCTGTACCGTCAGGGTGTGGTGAACGCCAGTAAGTGTTTGAGGCCGGTTAAGGCGGACTCCTGGCGTACCCTGGGCCTCAGGGACTTCTTGGGGATCTTCTCTATCTACGCGGGAGGTAAGCACACACTCACACTATACTGTAGGTGCCTTCCCAGATAGCATATTTTCTATATTTGATTTCCGATTAACCCCCTGGACCCCAAGCGATATAATAAAAAACAAAACAATCCAGGACCAGCCACTTTTCAATTTTGTTTTCCTGAAAACACATGGGATGGGTTAGTAATGAAGGTAAAACAACATAAAACCGCTCACCTAGGTCATTTTGGGGTCCTGGGGGGTGGGGGAAAGTCACAATTATCATTGGGTGATGGGTAGGCGGTATAATGGCCTATCACTCCTGCGTGCACCCACAGCACGCAGCTGAACTTGGGGGGTTCCAACCATCGGTAATGTTCCATGGGATTTTAAAGTAGTTCCCATACAAATCTGAACCCTCTAGGTGCCATAGGACAAGAGTAATTAAGGCGGTCACATACTTTGCGTAGCTGGTAGTGTGGGTTACATACATAGGCGACGCATAACGTGCGTCCCTTGGGTCGGAGGGGTTAATTTGATCGATGGTTAGATACTGGCTGTAATGATCATCCAAATATTGCCAGTACCAATTGATATAATGCAAATCCATTCTGTTTCTACTTATTCATCTTGGATAAACTCGTTAGGCAAATATATGCTATTAAATGGGCTCAATAAATACCTGTGACTCATTTCAAGCCATCTATCAATCATGTAACTCAACTCCATTTCTACAAAGCTCAATATTAATTTTGTGTTTAATGGAAGGCTTAATCCTAAACTCTGACATCTTACTTAAACTGTTGTTGGATACTGAACCGGTAAGATGTCAGAGTTGAGAAATAAATGTTCGTTACACCACAAAACAGAGTGAGGGGGAAGCCTTGGGAGGTTGGCAGTATTATGAGTGTGTGATGTTGGGCCGAATTGCCAGTCCACACTATATGAGGGGTAGCTCACGAATGGTTGTGGACCCAAAGTGCCTAGACATTATCTCCCTCCCACCTCTTCACTGGTCTCGTCATTTCGCTCAGACTCGGTTCTCTCTGTTCGTTCAGTCTTCGCTTCCAGGAGGGTGAAATGATGTAAAGGGAGCTAAAACTGTGGTCAGATATTGAATGTAAAAATTGCTCGTACTGCCAGCATAAGTGAATAATTTTTTCTTAGTCTCGCCGTAGATTACCAGTATAGTAATTGACTGGTCCCGAGTTCAATTCCTCAGATATGAGGGCTGGGATTTTTGTGAGAAGACCGATTCAGTAAACAACTCAGTTTGGCTACTAAAACTTAAAGTAATATGTTAGAGTAGCTAAACTTCATTAGATGCAGAAATTCGCCTCAAAACAATCTTTATGAGGAGGTATCCTGGGTCGCGATTAGAACCTGGGTCCCCCCCACACACCAGGCGAATACTCTACCAATGAGACCTATGAAGATATCCCACTTGGCCTGGTCGGATCAAATATAATTCTGCATGTGTTTTCCATTTAGGCTAGTGCTAAAATTTCTGGCCTTTACATCACTTCAACCTCCGGGAAGCGAATACTATGAACGAACAGAGAGAAACAAATCTGAGTGAATTATATGGGTCCAGAAGAGAGCGGGTGGGGAGGGATGACAGAAAGGCACTTATGGAAAAAACTTCACAATCTACCTCTCGTATTGCAGAATCTGCCAAACACTCTTGGCTCAAGGCAATTATCGGCTCAACCCATCCTCACACGAGCATCAACTCCCAAGGCCACTCTTTCCTTTCTGATTGGTGAAATGGTAGTGAAACTCTCTTGTTACTTACGCACCCATATTGTTACTCAACTCTTGACAATGTTACCATAGCAACTAAACTTCGTTAGATGCGGAAATTCGCACCAGAAAAATAATTACAAGCAGCTATCCCAGGCCAGGATTTGAACCCGGGTCCCCCTAAAGAGCAACAGAAAGTTCCAAACTAATCTTTGAGTAAGTTTCATTGAGCTAGACTAATCTGTATAGGTCTTGCCAACAATTAGCTAGTAGAAGTTTTTTTTAACCACTTAGAGATTTGGCAATTTATCTAAAAACTAGATTCAAATGATGGTTCCTATATTATGTTCTGGAAGATACATCCAGATAATTTTACTCGGTTTAGGTGTGACATCTAGGTATCATAATTATGGATAATGATAATCTCAATTAAAACTCATGTTAACAGGAACGTTAGCATTGAATTAAGTCGTCAGGGAGTAACTAGAATTACATTTAAGTTGGAGCAATATGGTAAAAAGAGTTAAATATCTGACTACTTAAAACAATTTTACAGACACACTTGTCCTAATGTTGATGTTGTCTGTGACAGGTTTGGTGTTGAGTATGTTGTGCTTCCTGGTGGAGGTGGTGGTGAGGAGGAGGCCCACAACACAGACATCACTGAGGAGACCAACATAGACACCTTGGCAGTAGCATTATACCTCCTCAAGCCAACCCTGATTATCCATTAAGGGGAGAAGGGCCGTTTTTTGGTCTATTAATTCATGTATTCCTTTATTTCTTAGTTTCCTCGCTAGACCTCCATCAAGCTTAGACAAACACCCCCTAGACCCCCCTTCAAGATGGCCGAAGGCCGGATCTTCTTAAAATTTCAGGCTCGCTATCGCTCGCCAGGATAAAATCGATACCTAAATGGCACGAAAGGTCTTAAACTTGACAACGAAATGGGGTGAAAGGTGTTAAAATCGCCAAAATATTGGGCCGAACGTCTTATAATCTAAAAACAAAAATGGTGCTTAACAAGAGGGAGAAAGGTGACCAGAATAACGACCCATCTCCCCTTAACATCTGGAATATCATTATTACTTTATCGGCATAATATATATATTACTGACAGCATTATTTTGACAATATTTATTAAGACCCTATAGAGTATAGTCGATGGACCAGATTCCGAAATCACAGGAATCGATACCATTCATATGCATCACACTTTCAACATCATCTTCAATAGAAGGGTATTAACCCCTACAATACCAGCGACGGCGCACAGCTGTCAGTAAGGAAGTGACTCCCCAGTACCAGCGACGGCTCTCAGCCATTCTGCTAATATCTAGCTGGAGCTGCTAATATGATTTGGAGGCACTGCTGTGAGGAGTTGGTAACACTTATCATGGTCCCTCTCAGCTACTCTGGGCCAGCTGAGTCAGTTACCCACCAACTCTTGAGCTGAGGGGGTGTTGTCTCATTGCTTTTGGCAACAAGTCTGGTACTGGAGGGTACTTTTAATCTACTATGTCCTGGTAAAGTGTTACGAGAACTCGTTGACCAAGGTTATGTTATCGAAAAAACTTGTCCCCTACAATACGAAAAATGTAATGCAGATTATAATAATTGTATCTAACTAAAAGCCCAGTCTGATGGTACTGATGTTCACCTTGGCCCATGGACTACTAGACTACTTGCTCTTCTTAATGTTAAAAGATGAAAACCAATTGATGTAACATAAACATCAATAAGTTGGTGTATTAAATTTGCCACCAATCCTACAAACCACTAGTATGTCTCCATGAACGGTACTCCATAGGATATGCCTATCACTATTTATGTATCTAGTAATATTAGGATGGTAGGGTTGTTCCTGGTGTGTTTATGATTTTTTTCAAGACAAGTGACAGATTATATGCAGTGGTGACCTCAGGTGATAGAATTTTGATAGGCCCATGAGCATCCTTGAGGTGATATCCAAGGTTCTTTCCCAAAATTCAGTCCGGCATCTCGACAAATTTGGCCTCGTAAGGTGATCAGACAGACAAACAAACAAGAACTTCAAAATATTTCGTATATTTGTCTTGCATTTTAGTATCCTTTATATTTCCATGATTATTCGCGTATAGTGGTCCAGTTAGCTCTGTGCTGTACTTGTAGCCGCATAATTAAGGGGCACCCTTTGTTTTTACCTTTTTTTCTCTCTCTCTCTCTGATACAATGGATCAATTCTATGCTGTCTCATAATGGATAATACTCCTGTTAACTTAGCATGGAAAGGGGGTATGGTGGTAATCTTTTTATCAGCAAAAGAAGCTTTGCAGTCATACTCTTGAAGACCATACAGAACAAAAATCAATATAGTGTCCTTGTCACAATTCTGCATCTCTATTAGGTACTAACCCTTTTTGGGAGGGCGTCAAGGGGCTTAATTCCCAGGGTAGTAGGGGCGTAGGTGAAAGTGTTTTTTGGCAGATTGTATCGTACGTTGCATTAAAATTCTGGTTAGGGTGTCTGTCTTATGAAGTCTGAGGTACTTCTACTATTTATGGTCAGGAAGCTATCCCTAGGCATGGCTTATTAAGGGATAAATATTTACTTATGTGGTTGAGGACTGAGTTGGAAATTCGGGTACTTTATGTTGACATATTTGAGGGAATGTTGATATTGATTTTCAGCTTGTTGTTTAGCATGGCTATTATGACTTGGCTGAATGTGGTCAAACTGGATGGGCAGATATGGAGGGGGTTGGTGGGGAATTAACATAAACATTTCCTCATTATATTCCTGTACTGGGGTGACCGTGTTTTCTATAGTTGAGGGCACGTTTTCTGGCTGGCTGGGGATGAGCTGGTGTTGAAGTTGGTGGCGGTCCTCAGCTGGTCTGGGTTGTGGCGGCTGTGTCCTTATGCTGGTGTTGAAGTTGGTGGCGGTCCTCAGCTGGTCTGGGTTGTGGCGGCTGTGTCCTTATGCTGGTGTTGAAGTTGGTGGCAGTCCTCGGCTGGTCTGGGTTGTGGCGGCTGTGTCCTTATGCTGGTGTTGAAGTTGGTGGCGGTCCTCAGCTGGTCTGGGTTGTGGCGGCTGTGTCCTTATGCTGTTGTTGAAGTTGGTGGCAGTCCTCGGCTGGTCTGGGTTGTGGCGGCTGTGTCCTTATGCTCGCAATTCTACACGGGTTGTCTGAATTGAGGCTAGATGACGGGAGCTGGTTGTGAGTGATATGGTGATTTTGGACAAAAAGCTATAGTTCATGGTAATTTAGAACATAAGAACATAAGAAAACGGTTGTCTGCAGAGAGCTGACTGGCCCACACATGGCATATCCCTTTTACACCCAACCCATCTCGTCCATATGCCTATCTAATTTTATCCTAAACCTCTCTATCATTCGTGATTCCACAATAGCACTCAGTAGCCTCGGTACAGGTGATTTTGGGCAGAATGATATACCCCATGGGTAAAATAGAGCCAAAGGTTTTGGGGTGACTTTGGACTCAAGGCTATAGGTGTTTTGGTGGTATTATAGGAATAAAGGCTTTGATCCATTGGTGTTTTTTCGATCAAAGGCTATGGTGTACGTGTGTTTTGGGGTTGATTGGGTTTTTTCGCGATATTTTTTTAGATTAAGGCCCATGTTTATATTTTATTTATTTATTTATTGTTTTTATTATTTCTCCGGGTGGTCGGGGGCCGGGGGAGTGCTGGAGCGACCTTGGTGACCCTGGTCTCTGGGTCTTCTCCTGGGTGACCTGGATGTGTGTCAGTTTGTGCTTTTTATCTGTGTTTATTTGTTGTTTTATGTTGATTTGTGTTTTCCCTGTTTAGAGAAGTATTTAGAGAAGCATAAGGAGATATTTTGGGCATTTATGGACTTGGAAAAAGCGTATGATCGTGTGGACCGTGAAGCAATGTGGAAGGTGTTAAGGATTTATGAAATAGGAGGAAATTTGTTAGAAGCAGTTAAGAGTTTTTATGAAGGGAGCAGAGCATGTGTGAGAGTAGGTGAGTTGAGTGAATGGTTTGAGGTAAAGGTAGGTTTGCGACAGGGTTGTGTAATGTCACCATGGCTGTTTAATATGTTTATGGATGGTGTGGTGAGGGAGGTGAAAAGGAGAACTATGGGAAGAGGATTGGGTTTAGTAGGGAAGAATGGTAGAGATTGGGAGTTGAATCAGTTGCTGTTCGCTGATGACACAGCATTGGTGGCGGATTCTGATGAGAAACTGCAGCGGGTAGTCAAAAAATTTGGTGTGGTTTGTGGAAGGAGGAAACTGAAGGTGAACGTCAATAAAAGTAAAGTAATGGTGTGTAATAGGGGAGAGCATAGGGTGAATCTAGATGTGAGGCTGGATGGGGAAATATTGGAACAAGTAGAGTGTTTTAAATATCTAGGAGGAACGATAAGCAGGAGTGGAGGTATGGAAGTGGAGGTAAAACAGAGAGTGTGTGAAGGAAGGAAGGTTTTCGGAGCAATGGGAAGTATGTCTAAATTCTTTGACTATCTAAACGCTACAGTGGAACACATTCTATCCATTTCTCCTTTCTCAGAAATCTCCATCTTAGGAGATTTCAACTTTCACCACCGCCAATGGCTCTCCTCTCACACTACTGATCCACCTGGTGAACAAGCCTACGTCTTTTCTATCCTAAATGACCTAGAGCAGTTAGTTCAGCAACCCACCCGTATCCCGGATCGCATCGGAGATCGGCCCAACATTCTTGACCTGTTTCTAACTTCTAACCCTTCTTCTTATACTGTCGATCTTTTCTCTCCTTTGGGCTCCTCCGACCATAAACTTATCTCTGTCACCTGTCCTATCTCTCCAGTACAGCCACCCGATCCTCCCAGCCGGCGGCGCTTGTGGCACTTTGGCGCTGCCGACTGGGAGGCTCTTCGGCAGTACTTCTTTGATTTCCCATGGAATGATTTCTGCTTCCATGGCCGAGGACCCTCGGAGAGTGCTGAACGCATTACCGAGGTAATCCTATCGGGCATGGAAGCATACATTCCATTCTCTTTCTCTCAGACTAATGCTAAAAAATCTTGGTTTACTCACGCCTGTTCTACTGCTGTCCGCAATAAGGAGGAAGCATTCAAACGGTACCGACGCCTTAAAACTCAAGACTCTCATTCTTCATATGTTTCTGCCCGGAATCAAGCCAAATCTGTTCTTCGACTTGCCAAACACTCTTTCATCAATAATAAATGCACTGAACTATCCAACTCTAGCTCTTCCCAAGCTTTCTGGCATCTAGCCAAAAACCTCTCCAACAATTTCTCTTCCTCGTCTTTCCCTCCCCTTTCCCACTCTGATGGCACAACCATCACTTCTTCCTCTGACAAAGCTAAACTCTTCGCTCAAACTTTTGCTAGAAACTCCACCTTGGATGATTCCGGTGCTATTCCTCCCTCTCCGCCCTCCTCTCTCTTACTTATGCCTAATATCCTAATCTCTTCTAAAGATGTACTTTCTACCCTCTCTGGGCTTAACACTAATAAGGCGTACGGTCCGGACGGTGTTCCTCCTGTTGTTCTCAAAAACTGTGCTTCCGTGCTGACTCCCTGCCTAGGCAAACTCTTTCGTCTCTGTCTATCCTCTAACGTCTTCCCTTCATGCTGGAAGTTTGCTCACATTCAACCTGTCCCAAAGAAGGGTGACCGCTCTCAACCCTCCAACTATCGTCCAATTGCTCTTATCTCTTGTCTTTCTAAAGTTTTTGAAACTATTCTTGCTTCCAAATTTCTTAAGCATTTCTCTTCTCATAATCTGCTCTCAGATCGCCAGTATGGCTTCCTTAAGGGTCGCTCTACTGGTGATCTTCTTTCATATCTTACTAACTCTTGGTCATCCTCCTTTCGGGACTTCGGTGAGACTTTTTCTATTGCACTAGACATATCGAAAGCCTTCGATAGAGTCTGGCATAAATCTTTAATTTCTAAACTACCCTCCTTCGGTTTCTATCCCTCCATCTGTGCCTTTGTCTCTAATTTCCTTTCCGGCCGTTCCATAGCTGCGGTTGTGGACGGCCATTGTTCACTTCCTCACCCTATAAACTCTGGTGTTCCTCAGGGCTCTGTCCTATCTCCTATTCTCTTTCTAATTTTTATAAATGATCTCCTTAACTGTACCTTAATTCCCATCCATTCATACGCAGACGACTCAACCTTACACTACTCCATTAGTTTTTCAGAACGCCCCAGCCAGCAATCCCTCAACGACAAACGTAATGAAGCCATAGAACTCTTAAATTCTGATCTAAATACTATTTCCAATTGGGGCAGAGAAAACCTTGTTAACTTTAATGCTTCCAAAACCCAATTTCTCCATCTATCTACCCGTCAGGATCTCCCAGCGGACTATCCCTTATTCTTCAACAATACAAAAATCAACCCTTCATGTTCTCTCAATATTCTTGGTGTCTCTTTTTCTTCTGCTCTCATTTGGAAGGACCATATTACCAGTCTTGCTAAGGCAGCCTCCCAGAAGCTGGGTGTGCTCAACCGCCTTAGGGGGTTCTTTTCCCCTGCACAGCTTCTTGCTCTGTACAGGGGCATAGTGCACCCTTGTATTGAGTATTGTTCACATGTGTGGGGAGGTTCCTCTCACACCGCTCTCCTAGACAAAGTTGAAAGGAAGGCCTTTCGTATCATTAACTCCCGTCCACTCACCAACTCTCTGCAATCTCTCTGTCTCCGCCGCAATGTTGCATCTCTCTCGCTATTCTATCGCTACTATAATAATCAGTGTTCCTCAGAGCTATCCCAGTGCATACCACCTCCTTTACGTAGGGCACGTGGTACCCGTCTTGCAACTCAATCCCACCCCTACTCTGTGCAACTCTCCAACCCAAGAGTGAAATGTTACTCCCAAACTTTCTTCTACTCAACATCTGAGCTCTGGAACTCTCTCCCAGAATCAGTCTTTCCCTCTTCCTATGACTTAAATTGCTTCAAACTCCGTGTGTCCAGGCATTTTGGCTCGAACGTCCCTTGATTTTGGCCCTGTCACTCTTTCAACTATGGGGGAGGCACTCGCTATAGGCAGTTATGCCTTTTGTCTCCCTCAATCACATAGAAAAAAAAAAAAAAAAAAAAAAAAAAAAAATGTGGAAGACGAGAAATCTCGGAGTGAAAGTAGAAAGTGCACTGTATCAAGGAATTGTTGTGCCAACAGTGATGTATGGGGCTGAGACATGGGCTCTGAAGAAAAAGGAGAAAAGAGGGCTGGATGTGATGGAGATGAGCTGCTTGAGGAGTATGTGTGGAGTTACTCGTAGAGACAGATTGAGGAATGAAGAGATACATAGGAGAGTGGGGCAGCAGGAACATTTGTCAGCCAGAGTGGACAGAAGGGTGCTGAGCTGGTATGGTCATGTTGAACGAATGGGAGATGAAAGGCTTACAAAGAGAATATGTGAGTCAGATACAAGGGGAGATAGAAGGGCAGGAAGACCCCCATTGAGATGGAGAGACTGTGTAAGAAAGGCTTTGGATGATAGAGGAATGACTATAGATCAGGCAGGGGAAGTGGTGGTGGACAAGAGTGAATGGAGAATGCTTGTGAATAGTTGAGTGAACACGTGGTCATTTGGAGTAAGGGGTCTGGCGCAAGTTGGACTAGAGAATAGTCCATCAGGTGCCTGGCCCGGGGAGACGATTAATATGAAGGGTGCGCCTGGAAGTGTGGTGGGAGGGCTTGTGGCTTTGGCTCCGCTGCATGTCTGCCTGCCGAGATCGGAACCTCTCCGGGTGGTCGGGGGCCGGGGGAGTGCTGGAGCGACCTTTGGTGACCCTGGTCTCTGGGTCTTCTCCTGGGTCACCTGGATGTGTGTGAGTTTGTGCTTTTTATCTGTGTTTATTTGTTGTTTTATGTTGTTTTTGTGTTTTCCCTGTTCTTGCTCTGTCTTGAGTCGGCTACCCCCAAAATGGGGATTGGGCCTGAGCATATAGATAGATAGATAGATTATTTGTATTATTATTATGGACCATACACTGTAGTCCATTGGTGATTTTGCACCAAAGGCTATAGGCTATGGGTGATTTGGAGGTAGATTTTGGACCAATCGCTTTAGTCTATGGGTGATATTATAGGTGTTTTAGGGGGTGATTTTGGACAAAAGGCTCTTTAGTCAATGGGTGTTTTTGGGCTAAAGACTACAGTCCATGGGTGTTTTGAGGGTGATTTTGTGGCAAAGACTATGGGTGATATTAGGTGTTTTGGGAGTGATTTAGGACCAAACGCCATGGGTGATGTTGGGTGTTTTGGGGGTGAATTTGGCCCAACGGTTATTGTCCATGGATATTTTTGGACCAAAGGCCTTGGGTGTTTTGGGGGTGTTTTTGGACAAAGGCTATAGTCCGTGGTTCTTTTTGGACAAAGGCTATAGTCCATAGGTGTTTTTGGACAAAGGCTATAGTCCATGGGTGTTTTTGGACAAAGGCTATAGTCTATGGGTGTTTTTGGACAAAGGCTGTAGTCCATGATTGTTTTTGGACAAAGGCTGTAGTCCATGGGTGTTTCTGTAGTGATTATGGACCAAAGGATATGGTCCGTGGTTGATTTTGGACCAAAGGCCATGATTAATGTTGAGTGTTTTGGGAGTAATTTTGGAACTTGGGTGTTTTCGGACCAAAAACAGAAGCCCATGGGTAACTTGGGCATGATTTTGGACCAAAAGCTATATTACATGGGTAAGTTAAGGTGTTTTGTGGGTGATTTTATATAAAAAGGCATGGGTGATTGGATGTGACTTCGACGATTTTTAGGCGTCTGACCTGCCTTTTGGGTAAAGTAAACCCATATTACAGACTCAATTATGAGGAGACTAATTCATAAGTAATGGATTGTTGTTATGAAGTACTAAAACTCAAATATAGGTCTAAATTACCCGAGATTTATTCAGAAGATAAGACAAATACATTTTCATCCAAAATTTTAATAAGCTCCAATAGTCACAAAAATGGGTAATATTAAAATCAGTTTAGAGCCATAGGATACAGCGAGAAATCCAAACATATTCCTCAGTGTCCAAATACACATATATTTGCCAAAGAATTAAGATATATTAACCTTTGATCATATATTTGGAAATGTCATGCAACAGAGAGTTCCCAAGATATATTTCAGGTGACTTTGACCTACTTTAGCCTCTCATAACAAGATACGTGGGGAACCCGGGCAAATTTGGAATTATAATTTTGATTGTGGGAAATTGACAATGCACACAGTTAAACCACGAATGACTATATTGGGAATCCTGACATCATGGGGAGGTCCATTTATGTAAGGTAAAATTAATTTGCCCATATCTTAGGCCACAGTAGCATTTCAAAATAAAATACGCTCTCTTTCGAGTTATTTTCCAAGATCTGTCAAAATCGATTTTCCACAATAAAGCCCCAATGGAAATTATGATGCTACTGGTGGATCTACGGGGTTATAGTGTACAGTCGCTCTAATAAATGATGTCTCGGACCAAGTATGTTTTGATCAATAATTGGTATTAGCAATATCTAAGCTTCATTTCTTCATATCGAGAGAAATATACAAACATGTTCCTACCGTTACCCGCCCTATTCAAAATCTGACACACATTAATATAGCACAGAGCAAGCAAAACGTAATGACAGCTGGGACATGACTTATTAGCGCGACCGACCGTACTTGCGAAAGAAAAGTTGGGTTTATTCCATACATTCTTTCATAGGCCTAGGCTCATTTCCCATTTTGTAACAATTGTTGTACAGCTGCCAAGGGCACAAAACATGTCCAAAAATAATTATGTTATATACCGTTGGAGTCTCAACGTCGTGAAGAATCCGAATATAGCCTACCACTAAAAATTTCAAAATCCAAAATGACCCAACAACCTGCAAAATTTCGGTTGTGGGCATGTTGTGAGGTTATTTGAATGGTTGCAATGGGTGCATTCGAAAGCTGAATGCATCAGCTTCTTTGTGAGATATGTCTCATTTCCGCCCATCGAACAATATAGAAAATATAACCCATTGAGTGACTTGAGAATAAGGAAATGAGAGGTAGCCTATTATGGTTGTGAGTCGGTTGTGAATTTGAATGGCTATAATGGTTGCATTAGAAAGCTGAATGAAGCGGCTTCCTTTCCAGATATGTTTAATTTCCGCCCCTCGAACAATAAATAAAATATAGCCCAGAGTTTAATTTTTTCGAATAGGGAATAAGGAAACGGGAACCAAATTCAGGTGGGTGTGTTTTTTTTTTTTTTTTTTTTTTTTTTAAAGCTTGATGGAGGTCTAGCGAGGAAACTTTAAATTATATGAATAACTGAATAAATAGAAAAAAAGGTGCCACTATTCCCTTAAGTTGTGTAAATATATGTGAATGATGTACATGTGAGCGTTGTATGCAATTACTGGTCAATAAATAATGTAGTTGATGTTAAAATACCGTTTTCTCTATCTAAATAAACCATAGAAAACATTATATTTAGGGTGACTAACTTATATTGTACATGTATAGCTTTTCTGTATTGTTTCAAGTTTCAACCTTCACTAATACTTCAATTTTTTTTTTTTTTATATCATTAGACAAGTATTAGTTGAATAAACCGTAATTGTTTAGTAGAAGGCCTTTTTTCTAGTTATTAAAAACGTATTCTATGGTGTATTATATGATATATAGAAGCAATAGAACTGTAAAAATGACCTGGGAAGTGTATATTAAACCAAATACAAAACTTTGAATAATGAGGTAAGAGATATGTGTTATTTATCACTTCAACCCAAGACCAGCGGGGGTCTGGGGGCGGCAGCCCCCAGGATGCCCAGGTTAGCTTAGGTTAGGTTAGGTTAGGTTAATGACCAGCTATGTAAATACAGTAGTGTGTTTTTAGTTTAGTCTGTGCTCAAAAATCAATTTTCTTTAGGATTCTCTCCCCCTCCAAGGCTCCACCCTCCCACTGCTCTTAGTTTTGTATTTGGTTTAATATACACTTCCCAGGTCATTTTAACAGTTCTATTGCTTCTATATATCATATAATACACCATAGAATACGTTTTTAATAACTAGAAAAAAAGGCCTTCTACTAAACAATTACCGAATAAACATAGAATGCAAGTATCTAAGCCATTTTTGGTAGAATTTTACTTTAGCGGCGCGCACTTTACAGGTATCACCACGAACTATTTTCGGTGTCCACGCATCTATTTACAACACAACCTAGCCTACACCCTTTTCTGGTCTGATACTATTGTCTATTCGCTGTAAGTAGGCGAGTACAATCGTGTAATAGTTGCTAGAATATAATGAAAAGGACGTCCCCGGTACTGCATGGGTTACCTGAGGGGAGATGGGCCGGTTTTCTGGACTACTTTCTCCCTCTTGTTTAGCTCCATCAGTTTAGAGATTTTAAGACCTTCGGCCTATTATTTTGACGATATAACACCTTTCGCCCCAGTTCGTAATCAATGTTAAGACCTTTCGTGCCATTTAGGTGTTGTTTTTTCTTCCTGGCGAGCGAGAGCGAGCCTGTAATTATAAGAGTACCAGTCTTCAGCCGGGACATTTATCTACCGAAAAATATACAAATTAACACCCCTAGGGGGTGTTTTTTCAAGCTTGATGGAGGTCTAGCGAGGAAAGTAAGAAATATAGGAATAAATGAATTAATAGATAACAAAACGGCCCATCTCCCATTAAGATGAATAATAGGCTGTCGTCTAATAGTTGCAAGAATATAGGCCCAATAAAAATGATGTCACCGGTACAGTCGCGCTAATAAGTGATGTCTCGGCACCAAGTATGTTTTGATCAATAATTGGCATCAGCAATATTTAAGCTTCATTTCTTCGTATCTAGTGAAATATACAAACATGTTCCTACACTAACCACCCTATTCAACATCTGACAGACATTAATTCAGCACATAGCAAGCCAAACGTATTGACAGTTGGGACATGACTTATTAGCGCGACTGTACATAATGGATTATCAAATTATGTAACACTCCTCAACACATCCACACCATATCAATCTCGTACTTCTTAATCTCTCTCTCTCTCTCTCTCATGAGACTCCCTTCAAGCTGTAAAACGCCCTCAAGACCCCCTTCAAGCTAAGTCACGGTTCCCTAGACCTTCTTCAAAAAACGCCTCACAGACCCCCTTCAAGCTATTAATTTAAACACCACCCAGACCCACTTCAAGCTATTTAACACCCCCAGACCCCCTTTAGGCTATTAAACACCCCCAGACCCCCTTCAAGCTAAATCACCGCCCCCAAACCCCCTTCAAGTTAATAAATACCTCCCATACCCCCTCCAAGCTAAAATACAACCCCAAGACCCTCTTCAAGCTATTAAACACCCCCAGACCCCCTTCAAGCTAAATCACCGCCCCAGACCCACTTCAAGCTAAAACACGGCCCCCAGACCCCCTTCAAGCTATTAAACACCCCCCAGACCCCCTTCAAGATATTAAACACCCCCAGACCTCCTTCAAGCTAGTAAACACCCCCCAGACCCCATTCAAGCTAAAGCACGGCCCCCAGACCTCCTTCAATCTTAAAAACACACCCAAAGCCCCTAGCTTCAAGCTAAAGCACGGCCCCCAGACATCCTTCAACCTTAAAAATACACCCAAAGCCCCCTTCAAGATAAAATACGACCCCTAGACCCACTTCAAGCTATTAAGCACCCCCATAGAGACCCCCTTCAAGTTAATAAATACCTCCCAGACCCCCTTCAAGTGAATAAATACCCCCCAGACCCCCTTCAAGTTAACAAATACCGCCCAGACCCCCTTCAAGTTGATAAATACCCCCAGAGACCCCCTTCAAGCTATTAAACACTCCCTAGACCCACTTCAAGCTATTAAACACCCCCAGACCCCCTTCAAGCTATTAAACACCCCCAGACCCCCTTCAAGCTATTAAACACCCCCAGACCCCCTTCAAGCTATTAAACACCCCCAGACCCCATTCAAGCTAAAGCACGTCCCCCCCGACCTCATTCATTCTTAAAAACACACCCAAAGCCCCCTTAAAGCTAAAATACGACCGCTAGACCCTCTGTAAGCTATAAAGTACCCCCAGAGACCCCTTTCAAGTTAATAAATACCCCCAGAGACCCCCTCCAAGTTAATAAATACCCCCAAATTCAAAGTCAAATATTTAATTAGCCTTCAAATATACAAGTTCAGAGTTATAATACATGGAAGTCAACTGGCTAAGCCTTATGAGAGAAAACTCTCTTTAAGCACCTTGATTTAGCCCGAATTATTATTTTTTGTTTACATACATAATAATATATACTCTTTCAATTCGCACCTATAAACTTACACCACATAAACATATTCAGCACAAAAGTAACTTACAATTTGACGGATGTTTTAATATTTACTCAATAAAAATTATTTGAGGGACATCTTAAAACTAGACAGGGAGGGTTTATCTAAAATATGCCGAGGCAGTGCATTCCAGACCTTTACACCATGATAATGAATCGATTTTTGAGATTGATTTGATGCCAATGATGGAATGTCTAAATCTCTTGTGTTTCTTAAGGTATATCTTTCATTTAAACGAAAATTAAATATATTTATGGGATTGTAACTATTAATGGCTTTATAAACAAAGATAGCAGTGCACTATATGTTTATGTCTTCCCATTTTAAAAGCCTTAGATATTTAAATAATTCATTTGTGTGATCATATTTTCTTTTGAAAGTGATTGTCCTAATAATTTTCTTTTGCGCTAGTTTGACTCTCTCTATCTTAGTTTTACCTGCGGTTGCCCAAACTGAGACCCCCTTCAAGTTAATAAATACCTCTCAGAGACCCCCTTCAAGTTAATAAATACCTCTCAGAGACCCCCTTTAAGTTAATAAATACCTCGCAGACCCCCTTCAAGTTAATAAATACCTCCCAGAGACCCCCTTCAAGTTAATAAATACCTCTCAGAGACCCCCTTCAAGTTAATAAATACCTCTCAGAGACCCCCTTCAAGTTAATAAATACCTCTCAGAGACCCCCTTCAAGTTAATAAATACCTCGCAGACCCCCTTCGAGCTTAACCCCTTCTGTACCGGCGACGTATTTTGAAGGATTATATTCTGCCAACTATTAGACGATGTTATTGAGGTTAAAAAGGGCCTCCAGCAATTACCAGGCTTCGAACTATCTCCCTTACCCCTCGTTTTCTACCACAGATTCTTCTTAACTTGCACAAAATCGTCTAAATATAGCTAACATTAGACTAAGCAGACGTCACCGGTATATAAGGGGTTAAGGGGAGATAAGTGTCTTTTTGATAGATTTTTTCATTTATTTATTATTTTCTTTAGTTTCCTCCCTAGACCTCCATCAAACTTAAAAAAACATCCATCAGATCCCCCTTCTAGATTAATCTGTAAATTTTTCGGTAGAAAAATGAACTGGCCGAAGGCCGATTACTCTTAACCCTCTCCGACATATGACGCGATTCTGAGCCTATTGGGGATACTTTAAAGCCTTTGTTACCATCAGGGGTATTTAGAAACCTTTAGTTTAGTTACTTTAACCTCTGCAGTTGTCTTTGAGTTAGCTGTGGGCAGAAAACTAATTTTGGAGAGGTAATTATAAGAGTGAGGGAACTCTATTTCTTATTGCTAATCTGGCAACTCTGCGTCATAAATGCGTGAAAGGGTTAAGATTACAGGCTCGCTATCGCTCGCTTAAACACCCCCAGACCCACTTCAAGTTAATAAATACCTCCCATAACCCCTCCAAGCTAAAACACGACCCCCAGACCCCCTTCAAGCTATTAAATACCCCCAGACCCCCTTCAAGCTATTTAACACCCCCAGACCCTCTTCAAGCTGTAAGACCACCATCAGACACCTTCAAGCTAAAATACGGCCCCCAGACCTTCTTTAAGCTAAATTGATAAAATAAAATCATCATATATTTCCCGTGTACACACTATATGTGGCCAACTGTACAAATAGTAATTGTATCGTTTGAATCTCGCGCATGTTTCACTTCATCTGTTTTATGGCGAGGTTGATATCGATGCCAGTGCTTCAGTTAATAAATGATACAGTATATGTGCGTATTATAAGCCCTATATGCAGCTTACAACAACTTCAAAATACTTAAGATAAAACAGACTATCTTCTGGGCACATGCTAAGCCTGAAGATAATACGGAAGTTGAATAATTAACTATCTATAAATCCGAACAGGACTCGTGGATGGTCGGGCAAGCGGCGTTTGAATATGACGTCATTACTCAGTGCTATAAATTTCCTGGCAGCAGACGGACGTATGGTCGTGGGCTCTTCGCGTTTTCACCGCATTTAAGGTGTGTATGGGAATATTTGCGTGTATATATTTAGATAATAAGTGTGTGCTGAAATTCTATTGATGCTAAGGTAGTCATGGATGTAAAATATTGGTTTAATACAAGGAAATAATAGACTTCTGACTGAATGAGCCGGTTCGTGTCTGCCATATCGTCAGCCTATAGTCTAACAAATAGTAAATACGGGAATATCGTTGACTTCCAGGATATTTAGGTCATAACGGACACAATTTGCCGTGTTTACATTATGTTGTTGAGGTGCGGTGACCATAGAGGGTTAGGTTAACTATTAATTATGGTACAAACTAGCGAATGGGGTGATATCGTTGTCCCCCCCCCCCCCCCGCCTTCCTCCTCCAAACCTCGATCGCCCTCCCCCGCACTCGTTTCCACCCCCCACCCCGCTTCTATTCTCTCATTTCCTCCCCCTCTTCCTCCTTTCTCTCTCCCTCCTCTCTTCTCCCTTCCTCTCTACTTATCCTTCTCTCTTCTGAATCCCCCCCTTCCTCTTCCTCTCCCCTTCCTCCTCCTCCTCTCTTTTCTGACCCCTCCCCCCTCCTCTCCTGGCCTCTTCCTGACAGCTTGCCCTTCACCCAACTACCCCCCTCCCCCCCCACACACTCCCCCTCCAAGTTGCCTTCGTCTTTCCACATCTCCACTCGTTCCCAATGAATAGGTTTTGTAAGACTATTATTATTATTATTTTTTTTTTTTTTTGGGGGGGTTGATTTAAATGCTGTCGTATATAGTGATAATTATAACCTATACCGCCCTCTCCCGCGTCCCCCCTCTGCCCCATAGAGTGATCCAACTTACCCCCCCCCCCCCCCATACACATGCGTTCATTCTCTCTCTCTTGCTTATCCCCCCTCTCCCCCCATCCTACAACCTCTACATACACACGCGCACATTCTCTCTCTCTCTCTCTCTCTCTTACTTTAGCCTGTAAAGGGGGGGGGGGGGGATTCTTTAGCCGCGCGCGTTCGTACCTTTCCTTTGCGAACTGTTTTTGTTTTGTTTTTGTAAGTTTTGGTAACATTCAAGGAGACTACTGCAGGACTCTTCTTCTTACCTCTGACCGGTCACCGGGTAGGCCTATAGGCTATCCTAGTGTTTACTAGACTATACCCCTTTGAAAGGACATCAGCCTAACCTAACAACCTTACCTAACCTATCCTAGTATTATAGGTGGGGGCTGCCGCCCCCACACCCCCGCTTTGACTTAGATTTTTGGTGTATTTTTCTGTGAAGTGGGTATTTTTCAATTTGTTGATAACGAAAATCCTCCATGCGGACTATATGGAGAAAAATATGGCGAATCTATTGCTGCCTATTTTCCCTAATAAATTGTTTCTCATAACGTCGCACTAGTGTCCTTGAATATTATCTAAGTTTTTAACCTGCCTTATTTAGGAAGCCCTAGTCTCTACTACTGACATATTATGCAGGGGCTAGGTAAGGTTGTGGTCAATATTTACGAGTCGCACCACAGCTGGGATCTCATTTCTAATGGTAGTTTTGAGTTCCTATTCTTGGCTTAATTTTTTTTTTAGCATTAACCTAACCTAACCTAACCTAACCTAACCTAACCTAACCTAACCTAACCTAACCTACTAGACCCCACATAGATAATATTCAAGGACACTAGTGCGACGTTATGAGAAACAATTTATTAGGGAAAATAGGCACCAATAGATTCGCCATATTTTTCTCCATATAGTCCGCATGGAGGATTTTCGTTATCAACAAATTGAAAAATACCCACTTCACAGAAAAATACACCACAAATCTAAGTCAAAGCGGGGGTTTGGGGGCGGCAGCCCCCACCTATAATACTAGGTTAGGTTAGGTAAGGTTGTTAGGTTAGGCTAATGTCCTTTCAAAGGGGTTTAGGGTAGTAAACACTAGGATAGCCTATACCCGGTCAGAGGTAAGAAGAAGAGTCCTGCAGTAGTCACCTTGAATTCTACCCCCAAATACATTTAGGTTAGGTTAGGCTAGGTTTTTTGGTTAGGTTAATGCAAAAAAAAAAAAAAAAAAAAAAAAAAAAAAAAAATATATATATATATATATATATATATATATATATATATATATATATATATATATAATTTTGTTTTTTCCCGTGGATAAAAAGTATATAGCAATGAAGCATAGAATGATAGGAACCCAAAACTACCATTAGAAATGAGATTCCTGCTGTGGTGCGACTCGTAAATATTGACCAAGGTTGTTTGGTTAGGTTATTGTCATCAGAAGTGCCGGTGTCATGTGACACGTCCGCCGCCAGTTGGGGAGGCTGCACTCGCGGCAGACGTGTGTCACATGACACATGCACTTCCAACGACAATATTGTCATTAACCTAACCAAACAACCTTACCTAACTTGGGAGCTGCCACCCCCTGACCCCGGCTGCTCTTAACAAAAATATGTAGATGTCAAAATACTAGAATGAAAAACCACCAGAAACCGCTGTGCATCGTAAGAAAATGGGTCAACAGAAAACGTACTGTAGGTCCGAAGGTAAATTCATCGGAAATATATCGTCGATGGACGTCTGGAAATATTGTTTAAAAATAGTAAATCACGTTAAAAACTAATATAACTTCAACACGCACCCACAAATTTACCGTACTTTAAGTAGGATGGGTCACTATTCCGGTATTGTGTAAGCGTTTTTTATAGGAGGCGCTGAATGTTAGTGCTATTACCATTATTTTATGTTAGTTACCCTGCACCAGGCCAATTCACTCCCGTTTTCAATAACTCCCAACATAATTCAACATGGCCGAGCTATGAGGCAGTTTAATTAAGGGGGGAAGGGTCCTTTTACTGGCTTCCCTTCTCCCTCGTGTTTAGCCCCATTAGTTTTCAGATTTTTAGACGTTTGGGCAATTAGTTTGGCGATTTTAAGAATTTACGCTATGTCTCCTAAGCTTCAAAATATACTCTCAATATAACTAGAATCAATAAAAAGGCTACCAACTATCTCACTTAACCCTTTTAACTACCACAGATCCTTCCCAAGCTTCATAAAATCCTCTCAATATAACTAGAGTCAATTAAAAGTAGACGTCGCTAAATGTTTACCTATGGTCCCGTTAAAATATCCTCAAGTGACCTATTAAAAACTGTTCAGGGGACTGGTTAGAACTTGAAGGATGTTTAATTGAAGTGCGGATATCAGTATTTACTGAGAAATAAGTCTTAAAATGCGCTATGGGTCACCCAGGGTCCCTGCCCTCTCTTTCCCAGGTAATGTTATGTTAGGTTATATTAGGGTTAGGTTAGGTTAGGTTAGGTTAGGTTAGGTTAGGTTAGGTTAGGTTAGGTTAATCTAATCTAATCTAATCTAATCTAATATAATATTTGTACATTTTGGGCAGTGGGCGGGGCCGCGCGTATGTGGCGGCGTACAGACCCTCCCGTAAAACATAGCGCATTTTAATACCTTTATTTCTCATTAAATACTGATTTCCGACATTCAATTAAACATCCTACAAGTTCTAACCAGTCCCCTGAACAGTTTTTAATAGGTTACTTGAGGATATTTTAACGGGACCATAGGTTTACCCCCTTCTGTACCGGCGACATAATTGTAATTCTTTTCTGGCAACTATTAGACGATTTTATTAAGTTTAAAATGAGTAACCAGCAATTAAGAAGCTTCGAACTATCGCACTTTACCCTTTGTACTACCACAGATCTTTCTTAAACTGCACACAATCGTCTAAATGTAGCTTAAACTGCACACAATCGTCTAAATGTAGCTTAAACTGCACACAATCGTCTAAATGTAGCTTAAACTGCACACAATCGTCTAAATGTAGCTTAAACTGCACACAATCGTCTAAATGTAGCTTAAACTGCACACAATCGTCTAAATGTAGCTTAAACTGCACACAATCGTCTAAATGTAGCTTAAACTGCACATAATCGTCTAAATGTAGCTTAAACTGCACACAATCGTCTAAATGTAGCTTAAACTGCACACAATCGTCTAAATGTAGCTTAAACTGCACACAATCGTCTAAATGTAGCTTAAACTGCACACAATCGTCTAAATGTAGCTTAAACTGCACACAATCGTCTAAATGTAGCTTAAACTGCACACAATCGTCTAAATGTAGCTTAAACTGCACACCATCGTCTAAATGTAGCTTAAACTGCACACAATCGTCTAAATGTAGCTTAAACTGCACACAATCGTCTAAATGTAGCTAGAATAAAACTAAAAAGACATCCCGGTAAAGAAAGGGTTAATGATTACAATAAGTCATGAGGGAGGGGGGGGGGGGGTCAACCTATCTTTGTTTTCATCTTGTTTATATAGCACTTAGTACAAGCCCCAACACTTTGGGGAACGTTGTTGCGGAAGGCCATGCATCATGCTATACAATGTTCAGAGTTTATAGTACAGTCGCGCTAATAAGTCACGTCCCGGTGTCAGGTGCCAGAGTTCCATGTTAAAACAGCTCATATGCCTTATATATAACCAAAATCAGTTAAATCACGACTGTATTTCGATATATCGTTAAAGACCATAACCTACCACTACTTACAATAATACTAATGCAGAAAATAACTATAAATAACGATAATTTGGTGGGATAAAGTTTCGATCGACTTGTAGAAGGCAAGGGATCCCGGAGCGCTAACCACGATTCTATTTCGGTTGATTGTGACGTAATGCTATTGCATTTACTAACTTAACCTAACCTAACCTAACCGAAATACAGTCGTGATTTAACTGTTTTGGTTATTTATAAGGCATATGGGCTGCTTTACCATGGAACTCTGGCACGGCGTCAGTCTAGCACCCTACACCGGCTGTCATAACGTTTGGCTTGCTTTGTGCTGTAATAATGTCTGTCAGATGTTGAAGTGAGTGGGTAAGTGTAGGAACATGATATCTTTCACTCGATATGACGAAATGAAGCTTAGATAATTATTCCTGATACCAATTATTGATCATAACATATTTGGTGCCGAGACATCACTTATTAGCGCGACTGTACATAGTCAATCAAAATATATGGAGAACTAAACAAGAGAGTAACCCCCAATATATGAGCTATACGTTTTCTATATACAGTCAATCAAAATATATGGAGAACTATACAAGAAAGCAACCCCCAATATATGAGTTATACGTTTTCTATATACAGTCAATCAAAATATATGGAGAACTATACAAGAAAGCAACCCCCAATATATGAGCTATACGTTTTCTATATACAGTCAATCAAAATATATGGAGAACTATACAAGAAAGCAACCCCCAATATTTGAGCTAGGCGTTTTCTATATACCGTAGTTACCCTCAACCTCTCCTGTATCCATTTTCTTGGAGCAGCTGGATAAGTAAAGAATTACCAAAACAAAAAAACCCCGTCCAAGATCCTCCTTCAAGATATATTTGTACATTTTTCGATAGAAAAATTTTCCAACCGAAGGTCGGTTCCTCTTAAAATACCGGCTCGCTAACGCTCGCCAGGAAAAAAATTGACACCTAAATGACACGAAAAGTCTTAATATTGACAAAGAAATGGAGCGAAAGGTTTTAATATTGACAAAGAAATGGAGCGAAAGGTTTTAAAATCGCCAAAGTAATGGACGAAGGTCACACAATCTGAAAACTAATGGGGCTAAACATGAGGGAGAAGGGGGACCAGAAAACGACCCATCTCCCCTTAATTTATATATTCGTTAACCCCTCGAGGAATAGGACGCATTTTGGCAGTTTATTCCGGCTATCATCAGACGATTTTATTCAGATTAGGAGGGGTCTGTGGACGTTAGAGGGTTAACCCCTTCTCTACCATCGACGTCTTTTGAATTTTACTCTAGCTACGTTTAGACGATTTTATGAAGCTTAGGAAGGATATATGGTAGCTAAATGGATTAATTGAGATAGTCTGCAGCCTTTGAATGAGTCGACATCCTTCATAAGCTGTACACAATCGTAAAATAGTTACCAGAATATAATGAAAAGTACATCACTATTACAGAAGGGGTTAATTCTCTATTAAGTTTCTTTAGATCTCCATCAAACTTAAAATACACCCCAAGACCCCCCTCCCTACTTCGAGATAAATATGTGCATTTTTTATCTGTAGAAATATTTTCCCTCCTAAAGTGCAGGCTCGCCTTCGCTCGCCAGAAACAAAAATCGACACGTAAATGGCACGAAAGATCTTAAAATTGAGACCGTCTTCGCTCGCCAGAAAAAAAAATCGACACGTAAATGGCACGAAAGATCTTAAAAATTGAGACTATCTTTACCCTTTTCATGCCCACAGTGCCTTCCTAAGCTGCATAAAATCGTCTAATGATTGCCAGAATAAAATATCAACCCGCGTCATAATCATCAAGGGGATATAATGTTGATATCAAACAGAGGGGCCGTTTTTCTGGGCCCCCTTCTGCCTCATGTTTAGGCCCATTAGTTTTGAGTTTTTAAGACGTGTGTCCCATTAGTTTGTCGAATTTAAGACGTGTGCCTCATTAGTTTGTCGAATTTAAGACCTTTCGCCCCATTTTGTTGTCAATATTCAGATCTTCCGTGCTCTTTACTGTACATCATGCTGTAGAGTGCGTGGATAGTTCCTAAATACTACATTCTCCTTTTATATTAAGGGAGGTGACCTGTTTTTGTTCTGTCCTTTTCTATCTTTCTCTGGCTTGTATCCATTTGGCCCCATTCAGCCTACTGTTTTAAGACGTTTATCCCCATCCAGGTGTCAATTTTTTAGTGGTGAGCGTTAGCGAGCCAGCATATTTTTTATTTTTGTTTGACAACAGGCTAAATTTGTATATTTTTCGATAGAAAAAATGTCTCCGGCGAAGCTGGATTTCTTCATATAATGCTGGCTCGCTATCGCTCGCCAGGAAGAAATCGACATCTAGATGGGGATAAACGTCTTAAAATAGTTGGCTGAATGGGGCCGAATGGATACAAGCCAGATAAAGAGAGAAAAGGAGAACAATAAACAAAAACAGGTCACCCCCATTAAATTATATATTATTTTGTTTTTGTTATATGAAACAGTATATAAATAAGTACGGTAGCACCCTGCCTATTTACCAAATATTTACACCTAATAATACGAAATAAGTCTGTAACTTTTGAATATCTATCTATCTATAATGCTCAGGCCCAAGCCCCACTTTTCCTATTGTTTACGTTTATTTTCCGTTTGATTCTATTTTATTATTTTTGTTTTCCTTTTTTCTTGGGGGTGGCCGACTCAAGACAGAGCAAGAACAGGGAAAACACAAAAACAACATAAAACAACGAACCAACACAGATAAAAACACATGAATTTTGGGTTCAGGAATGGAGATAGATAAAAACTCTAAGATTAAAGGAAAGAATTATCCGCGATGGGGTTAAATGATGCGGTAAATCGAATGGAATAGGTTATACAGCTGTAATGTTAATATAGGTGGTGAATTAGGAAGTTATTGGGTGGATAAGGCACCAGGCAGTCAGACTTAACCAGAGCGTGTGGATCACCAAGTCCTTCAATATCTACATTATTCAGTTATTACTCGAGTTTCTAATAGTTTTAAGCATTGATATCAAACGGAATATATAAATGAATGTATAATTGTGTGAAAGAACAGATAATTTCAACTACATTTACTTATACTTGACATTTTATGAATAGAGCAGCACTAATTAATTAATATTTTTCGTCAAACTCAAAAATTAAAAAATCTGAGAAAACCCATTTCTCTAAATAATTTGAACTACCTAGTGGCAAAGTCTCAGCCTTGTAACTCAAAAATTGCAAAAGTTAATGAACTTTCAAATTTGTGACTGACAATTTCGATTTCTGGCTCAGGGAAAGTGAATTTGAAGAATCTGACACAAGTCCAGCAAAGAAAAAAAGTGTAAAGAAAGGGTAAAATGATGCGGTAAATCGATTGGTGTAGGTTAGAATGTCGTAGCGTTAATGTGGGCCTGGTGATTTAGGGCGTTTTGGGCGGTTTTGGGTGACTCAGGCAGGCAGCCGGCCTCAGGACCAACGCGCGGGCAAGAGTTTTATATACCACCCAGTTCTGTGTAGATGTTTAAATGTAACTCGGTTCTTTTTACATATCCCGCATTTCATACGTAATTCATAGTTGGATATAACATTGTTTTATCTATATATATTTTTTAGATACATACTTTGTAAATATTTCAGTTGGGTATTTTAGATAGTTTATAATTCATTAATATAGTAATATATTTATATCTCGTACTGTGTAAATATTTCTTAGTCTTATATTTTTTCCTTTTCTCTATTTCAGGATTTGAGTTGGTGTTTGTATCCCACCATCACCGAACTAAGCCAACTCACCGGAAGCTACCAACACCACCCGAACTATGGACTCTGCAACACACATCAACCTACCAACTGTCTGGGGTAAGTTACTGCCCAACTCATTATACTATATCATTATACTCTGTTCTGTTGCTATACTGTTCATATTAATTGTTTTCAAGTACATTGGGGTTTGTAATTAATGATTAATGTTAAAAACGGGGTGTTACTTAATTAATATTTTAACCAACCCACCAATTAACTTACAAATAAACATAATTAATTAGATACAAATATATATCTTTTCAACCTTTCATTAAAATTGCTTGATAATTAGCATCGTATATCCTTGCTTAGAAACTCTTGTAACTTAACACAATAAATTTGAAAATTAAAATCTAAGAGTTTGCCTACTTGTCGTGAACAGAGTATAAATAAAACATTTTTTTTTTATGTTGTTTACGATCTCAAATTAATGTTTTTATTTCTTATTTCCAGGATTTGAGTTGCTACCTGTGGACTCTGCCGACGCTACGAAACTGCCCTGTGGACTCTGCCGACGCTACGAAACTGCCCTGTGGACTCTGCCGATGCTACGAGGCTGCCCTGTGGACTCTGCCGATGCTACGAGACTGCAACACCATCAGGACACAAGGGGAGTGTTATTCTTGTTTTGTTTGTAGTCGTAGTTTGTAGTCGTAGTTGTAGTCGTAGTTTGTAGTCGTAGTTGTAGTCGTAGTTTGTAGTAGTAGTTGCATGGTATGAATGTGGCATGGTATGAATGATGCGTGTTAGGTTAGGGGTAGGGTTAGGGTTAGGTTAGGTGTAGTCGTAGTATGTAGTCGTAGTATGTAGTCGTAGTTGCATGGTATGAATGGTGTGTGTTAGGTTAGGCTAATCTATTTTTCCCTTTCAGATGAGATAGGGCTTTATTACTTTTACTAATCTTTGCTATTCTTATTAATTCACAGCTTTGTTGTTTTGATGATGTCCCCCTTCCCCCCGGAGTTGGTCGCCCCTCCTTCAGCTTCAATATTTTCCTTTGCTTTAATTTAATGACTGTTTGCCTTTAACGTAGCTTATATATATTCCGCCATTGTACCGGTCAAATAATATCTTTGCATCACTTGAATTCATTACTCTTGTATTTGCTTTAACGTTAACTTATATAGTATACACACCGCTTTTGTACCGCGTATAATATTGTTATATATCGTCTTTGTCACGCGAACTTTACTTAATTAAAAAAAAAATATATATATCTTTTCTTGATCACTTTATTGTAAGCTATGACTTTTATAACTGATGAAAACTCAGAAAAATAGTTTTCAATTATAAATAAAGTTCCAATATATGGACTTAGTTTCATATTTAGTTTTCTTTTTATTTCTATCTAAATAAAAGAGAACTCAGAAAATAAATAATAGTTTTGACTTCGAATATAAAGAGAACTTTAATAAAATTTAATTAACTTAGAAAAAAACTATACTTGAAAAACTTAGCCCCATGCTAAAAAGCACTTAGAAAAAAATATACTTGAAAGACTTAGGCCCATGCTAAGAAAAAGTACTTGTAACTTATAATGAACTTTAAAATTTACGAAATATGAAAAGAACCAAGATAATTAACTTAAGACAAAATTATACTTGAGAACTTATACAATATGAAACAGGAGAAAAAAATAACAGATATTAAAAAGAGCATATATCAACTTAGTTTTTTATTGATCAGAGACGCATACATTTTTATATATAATAACAAAAAATGTACCTACAGAATAGATATATATTTTGAATACTTGTCTTTTCTTTTATATTACGTACCTAAAGTACTTCTGAAAACAATAATGCACATTGTCTATGGCTAATTTGCAACTCTTTGTGATCATGGTATAACTTTGTTCAGTACATAATTTACCCAATATTACGTATAGTAATTTTCTTTGGAAAGTTTCTTTATAATCTATCCATATTGTAATCGCCATTGGGTTTTCAGTAATTCGTCATTAATTTGTTTTGGATTTTAAGCCTTTAATATTGAGTTTCATTGGCAATGCAATTTGGCATTTTTATCTTTAATTATTGATTTCAGTTTAAAAATTGTATTTCATAGCCAAGCTTTTAAGGCTTTTAAGGAATACTTCTATAATCTTTTTAATTTTCTCTAAGTGTACGGTCCTTTATATTTCTTACTTCTCAGGTACCACTATCCTATATCCCACCAGGCAGTATTGAGGTAAGCCGGTCTTAACTATACTGTTTCTGTTCAGCTGACCGTAAATTTAATCTATTGAGAGCTGATTTGTCGATAATTAATGGAACATATGAAACTACGATGTCTCTGCATCATATCAAGACTTATTTATTTAGCACCTGATTTCACTCAATCTTCAAAATAACAAATCTTTATGAGAACTTTGCAATATACCGTCAGTTGAAAAGAAAGACTAGCTAATATATAATCTAACTAACTTGTGTTTATTATTTAGTAGGGTTTATTACTTTTGAAACTAGCTTATGTATAGTGTGCAGCTTTTGGGGGAAGGTTGGTTTCTATAATAAGGGTTTCTTCCTGTTGTGTGTGATGTGTAGTGTTAATTAAGTAGAGTAGGAATGTTGGCAAAATGATAAGTCAGTTGGCATTGTGGTCAAGTGTGTATTGAAAGTGTGGCGTGATATGTGGATGTTGGCAGAGTACGTGATCAAAGTAGGGTAGGGATATATTCAATAAGTGACTAAGGGTGTATGCTTAAGTGTTAATAGTGTATGGGGGTTGGCAAAGTGATTAAATGTGTGTACGACTGTTGGCAAAGAAAAGTGTGGATGGTTGGCAGATGTGTTGACAATCATTGAACCTAAATGTTGGCAGTGTGATTTAGTGTGTTGTGTGTAAGACTGTTGGCAAAGTAAAGTGTGGATTGTTGGCAGATGTGTTGACAACCATTGAACCTAAATGTTGGCAGTGTGATTTAGTGTGTTGTGTGTAAGACTGTTGGCAAAGTAAAGTGTGGATTGTTGGCAGATGTGTTGACAATCATTGAACCTAAATGTTGGCAGTGTGATTTAGTGTGTTGGCAGTATTCAGTGGTGTTGGTGATTACGTGAGGTGTTGGTCAAGTGGTGTATAGGTTTTGGATAATTTAATCGTTAAAGGTATAATGCAACTCTTTCCATATAACTGTTCCTAGGTGTATATCTATCCATGTATCTATCAAGAATTATCTATCCTATGTAACTATTGCTATTTGCCTGCTTCTCCCTAACCCATGTAAATCTTCCTACCTACCTCTCCAAGAATCTAGATATATTAGGTATTGAAAGTCATCCCTCCTCACCCAGTCATTTTATTTTGCAGTTCGTTTCGTGAACTTGCCCTTTTCTATTATCTGGCAATGTATTCCAATATTTAAAAATATAAATTTAAATTTTATTAGAATTTGTAAATATGTTCTAAATTTATCGAGGGTAATAATTTATTGAAACTTTTTTTTTCTATGCATTCCAAAATTAAGATTAGTTATTATTATGCTATTCATTATCTAAAAAAATATCTACGATATTGGATTACAATAACTTTCATTTGTTTTATTAATTCAAAGTTAAAATGAATAACCATCTTTCAGAAATTTATAAGATTGATCTACAATATTGGATTACATCAACAGGTTGGAATCAATAGTCAAGACTTTAATTGGATCTTTTATTTTATTTATTTTTTAAATAGCGTATCCTCCATTAGTCCAGGGTCCTTAGTCTGGTCACAGCAGGGCAGCACATCTGTAAAAAGAATATATTGAGGCACCAGAAATAAAATGGTTTCAAGGAAGGGGGTAGGGAGTTGAGGGAGGGGGGGTTTTGAGGGAGGGTAGGGGGGGGGGGGGGGAGTCTTGATGGGGGTAGGGGGGGTCTTGAGGGTGGTAGAGCGTAAGGGGGTCCTGATGGGGGTAAGGGGGATCCTGAGGGGGGTAAGGGGGGGTCCTGAGGGAGTGGGGGGTCTTGAGGGGGTTGAGGGGTCCTGAGGGGGGTGGGGGTGTTCTGAGGGGGACCCAAGAGGGGGGGGGGGCGCTAGAGAGGGAACCCAGACGGGGGGGGCGGGGGGGCTTTAGAGGGGGATCATGTAGGGGGGGGGGTCAAGGGGTTCTAGATCAATATTTAAATTTCAATATTTATTTTTCACTTTCCTCATAAAACCATTCCACCACCCGCTACGAATCTTTCCTTTCCCTTCCCTGGTAGTTTATCCTATCCCCATCCCAGAAAATTTGGTTTCGGTCCTATTCTAAATTTGTGTTTCTATTCCTGCTAATCTATTCCACCCGTTCTATTGTGTCTGGTGTTCTATTTTGTATTGTATTCCCCCCTCCCCCCTCCCTCCACCCACCCACCCCTGGTACATCAACGCCCTCCCTGTAACCCCCCCCCCCCCCCCCCTACACACACACACACGCATGAAAAGTCAAGATTATTTTGTATTTGTATATTTATTTGTATTGTCAGGAAGCAGTCGGTCAAGAAGTCATTGCCTTGGTATCGAAGCAGATATGGCAAAACGGCAGAGATATCATATGAAGCAGACCGCGCAGATATGGCAGAGCCGAGCGAATATTGACAACGAACTGGCTACATCAAACAGCAGACGAGAAGGTAGCAGTGAGGATTAAAGCAATTGATGGAGGTCTAGGGCAAACTAAAAGACCTCTTAAGGCATCAACATTGGTGATTGCTTGACGAAATGATAGGGACGACAACAACGGAGACGGCATGGTTACGGGAAAACGACAAAGAACAGCAACGACGAAATCATCAACAGCAGCAACGAAATCAACATCAACAGCGATGACATAAGAAAAAGCGACCTCAACAGCATCCTCAACAGCAGAGCGAGACAGCAACATTAGCAGCATAGAGAGGCACCATTGCAGCAGACAACAGCGAAGATTCGGTGAGCAAAACTAAATATTGTTGTATGGGAAAAACAAGTCAGTCAGTACCTAACTTCATTAATAAGTCAAGGGGAATAAGAGGCCCCAGAGAAAAGGAAAAAGTTAGATTGAGATCGAAAATAGTGTGCCCATCAAAGTAGGCCACCCTTCATTCACTCTTCAGTATACTCCAAATTACCTGCATCACCTTAAGTAAAAATTAACTTTCCATTAAATATGAATTATTAGAATTAAGATGGCCAAGACAAAAACATATTAGTAGCAGCAAATTATACTCTATAACTAATGGGATTATGTCAATTAAATTAGGTAGTAAAATTATATATTATACCAAAGAACTGTAAACTGCTAATCAATTATAAAACTTATTAATATGATTATTCCGGAGTTGGGCAAACACTGGAGACTATGGTTTGGTTTTAAATATACTTTTATCAGGATTGTGCAATACTTTCTGTAGCATGAAGTGTGACGCATGTCGAGTATGAGCATGCTGTACAGAACGCCCAGTCAGGCCCCACTCTCGCTAGGATCGTCAGGGCAGGAACTTTGGCTGTAGTCTGTGTAGAGTTTCCTAACTCAGTTTATGTGAACCGTTGTACTATAAGTATTATCATTATGTATTTTGTTTTCTTCTAAGTCAACGAGTTCTATTTTATATCATTAGATATAAGTATTGTGTGTGGGACTTATATACAATGATGAGAGAGAGAGTTATGTAACGGAGGACAGTGTGCGCGCCACGAGGTGTGTAGGCCTCACTCCCTCCTCCCTCCTTCCCCCCTCCCTCCCCCCTCATCAAGAGCGTGGGAATCCTTTGTCGATCCCAGATTGAGAGAGAGAATGTGACGTCATGATTGCCGTTATGCTCGCTACGGGGCCGAGTATAAAAAGGGAGGTCTCGCCATTTTTAGATCAGAACTCATCAGGCAAAGCGACCTCTCATATCCCTTGCAACTATCCATATTCTTCCGACTGATGTGAACTTTCTCTACTCTCTGAACAGCCTACCTTCTTCTCTTCTCGTCCCTTTTTAACCAATGACCCCTTTGGTGCAGATTTAGTCAGCCAAAGTATTATCGCTTGAGTTCTCACGAGATAAGTGCCTGTTAGATAGCCTATTTTGGAAGGGTCAACTAGAATAGGATTGATTGATGTTTGTTGCACTCGTATATGTATTTCCCTGTGTACTATTATTCATGTTCCTGTTTTCTGCTGGTTTAGGTAATGCTAGACTGGGATAGGGTTCCTCGAGTTGTGATTTCCTATGAGTGCTAGGTTGGTTGAACCAGCACAATTGCAACGGAGACGTGGGAAGCCTAGGGGGTCTTTTTGATTGTGTACCGTGGGAGTTTAGCACTGTGTTGCGAGTGAGGGCTTTTGCCTGTGCCACCCAACACTGTGCTATCTCATTTGCTTGACTTTGAGAGGATCGCCAGGAGAGAACCAGATACTAGTGATCTGGATCTCTCAAGAGAGCATCCCGTCAATTACCGTAATTTGGCCGCACAGTCTTAAGGACCTCGCTAGGCTACGAGCCGCTTGCTCAGCCATTGTCTCTTAACCTTAGATATCCCAGCTAGACTTTGCTCGACCAGCAGATACAGCATAGTATTGAAGCTTCTCCTTATGTATATTATTGTTTAAGCACTATTGATTTCATGTGTGGCACGCTTAGCTACTTCAGAGATTAGTGGCCCACGAGCACAATCTTAGTAGGCTATTGCCAGTGCATTGTCGGAGTACTTCTTCTTAATGTTTGCCATATCCTATTGCTTATTCTTATAATTCTTATGTCAATTTAAAGCCTTTAATTACCAGTGAGTTATTCATTAAATTGCTGTTCAAAATCCGATACTTACTTCTTATGAGTATTCGAGAAGCATCTAACTTATCAGAAGATTCCTTGCTTGATGCTCGAGGACTATTGTTTAACGTAACGTAATAGTGCCGATCCGAAGTAGAGGGTGGAGGACTTCTTAAGTTCTTAGTTCAAGGGTGGATTACTTCGGCTTCGGCCAACACTATTCTTTAGTGTTGTAGTACTTTCTTCTTTGTTTGATTGTTGACCAGACTAGATAACTCCCGTCTTGTTATTAGTCTGTTGTGTGAAACGCTAGTACCGAGTTCTTGTATACCCCGTTATAGCAGATAGAACTCTGGAGGGTAGTGGCGTTTTTTGTTCGGCTGGCAGTACTCTGGGGTTGGGATCGTGTGTTTCCGTTGTGGCAGCGAGCCATACTCGAGTCCTGTGTAAGAGCCCTAGTGTACCCGAGTGCCCGGTCGTAACAGAAGTGATTACTGAACAAAATTATTTTATCAGACTACAAACAAAACAATGCCCCAGCTGTAGAATACAATTATCAGACTTTAAAGTCTTCGTGGTTATTGGTTATATATTTTTGTTGTTTATTTTGTTTTATTATTCTTATTAGTTTTATTATTATAGGTCCCTAGACTTCCATCAAGCTTAATACCCACAAAACTCCCTCTCATGATAAATTTGTAGGCTACATTTTTAGCAGAAAAACTGTCTCGGCCGAAGGCCGGTTTCTTTTTTTTTATCAAGAAATGCAAAAAAATTACCTCTAAGAAGGATCTTGGCGGTATTTTTAAAGCTCCCCTTAACAGGGAATCGGATGTACCTTGGCGAGTATTTTATAGGATCATAATGCCCCGTTTATTAGTCGAATAAAAAAATAAAAAATAAAAAGACATTAGCATCCTATTTTACCTATAATGCAAGTTTTAAATTTTAACAGTAAGTTATTTTGTTTTCCATTGGAAATTATGTTGCAAATTATTGTCCATTACAAAGTTAAAGTTTGTTATCTGGGGTTACTTAGATGTTTTGCATTTATAAAGTTATGGGTATTTATTTTACTGTAAACTGTACCACGATTATCTTAAGCTACAGTGGCATTGGTAGTTTGTATCGGCAGAGTTAACTTAGTGATATTAATTTATATTCATATTTCACAAGCTTAGTAATGCAGTTTTATAGTATATGTCAATTAGGCTATTAGGTTATGTTATTATATTCTTATTATCCAGTGTTTTGCACATCTACAGTAATATACTCTTGTTGAATTGACTAAGATACATTATTCAAATATAATAATTATTAGTATCTATATCCAACATAAAGGGGAAATTATTAGTATCTATATCCAACATAAAGGGGAAATTCCTACATTTGGCAACACTTCTATCACAATAAAAACTTCGATTAACCCTTTCACGCATATGACGCGATTTTGAGCCTATTGGGGATACTTTAAAGCCTTTGTTACCATCAGGGGTATTTAGAAACCTTTGGTTTAGTTACTTCAACCTCTGCAGTTGTCTTTGAGTTAGCTGTGGCCAGAAAACTAATTTTGGAGAGTTAATTATAAGAGTGAGAGAACTATTTCTGATTGCTAATCTGGCAACCTCTGCGTCATAAATGCGTGAAAGGGTTAACAAATATGAAAATGGTGATTATAACGTGATAGTTTACCCTTCGAAATCCTATTGGTAACAAATCTGTCAATATAATACAGCCTATTAATTGTATTTAGGCTAGACATCTTTGCTACTAACCTATATAACCTAAAATTTACTAGAATAAACCTACGATAACTACCAATTGGGAAGAGTCAGTCAGGAAACTGACATGGTAATTTACAGCCCATTTGCCCTAGCCCTTTTTGAGTTAAGTGTAAAGTAAATATTTCGGACCTAAACATAGTGAATGACAATTTTTTCCCATTGATTTGTTAGTGCAATCAACCTTAACTTATTTTAACGTACAGTACTTAGCAATTCTCCTGGGAAAGTCTCACTAAAGGATGGCCAAGGCAAACATTCCTCAAAGTTACTTTGTTGAGACAAAACGTCTCAGGATCTTTGAAGAGTTACGTAATGTGAGCGCTAGTGAATTATATGTGGTATTTCAGTATTATGTTTAGTATTTTGAGTATTGTTATTATTTTTCATATTTCTATAGTTTATTATTATTATTAGTTTACTCTAATACGTGACCTTATTTTATTTGAATACCCCATCCCTCAACCCTTTTCTTCAAATGACAAATTTCTGACTCACCATAGCTACTTTCAGACGAATTTATTCAACTTAGGAAGGACCGTCGAGTTAAAGGGTTCGTGGAGATTATCTTTTAACTAGGATTCCCAGTTTAGTTAGATCCGGCAGTATCAATGTTGTAGTGAAGCATTCTAATAATTTTGATTTTGATTAGTTATTTTGACTTTATATTGTCTTTGTCCCAGTTTTTGGTTTGTTTAGTTTGCAACTTTTAAATTTTAATTTTAAACTATAAGATTACAAATTATATTCTGGCCAACAGTTGACAATTTTATTCAGATTAGGAAAGACCCGTTGGATTCTATGGGTAGATACAACATGCAGCCTACCCCATGGATTCCTGGTGGTACTTAACTGATCCACATTGTCTTGGGTTAGCCAGAATAACAGGCATTTGTTGACATTATCATATTTTAGCTTTTTAATTCTTCACAATATATTACGACAAATTAATTTATAGTTTTGTTACCTCGAGACTATATTCTTCAACTTAGGAAAGGCCTGTCAGAGTTTTAGGATTAATTTACATATTATTTACCCCTTTCATTCCCAGTGGTCCTCCCCAAGCTGAGTAAAATTAGCTGGTTGTAGCATTGATAAAGAAATCGTCGAAGGATTGAAGATCCATAAACATCGTTAATCACAATTGACAAATATTTATCCAAAATTTACTTTCCCCATTTGTTTTCAACCACAAGTTTTGAATACAGTATTTGTTAATGATAATACAAGGGGTTTTCCATAGACATAAGCGATAGTTTTCCACACCAGAGGATTCGATAGCCCTCACGTTATGTACTTGTTCAAGACTAAGTTTGGTATCCATTCACGGCATGTTTTACTGTATCAAAAGCTCTTCATCCAACGCCTCGACTTAATTTGCCATCTTTAATATGATTACTGACTATAGCTTAATGATTTTCAAGTACTAATTTACAAGAAACTATATTGAAAGTAGTTAAAATAAGACTTCAGAGGCTACCAACCCTATTGGATTATTAAGCCAGCACACTAAGTCAAGAATATGCCTCTGCGAGAATTCTAATCCCTTGTTTGGTGAAAGTAGTTAAATAAATCATTAAATATATACAAATGAATGCAAGCTAAATGTTTTTCCTACCTATAGTGAGCAGAGTATAGTTAATTTAGCCTGTTTTCACCATTCACCCATTTCCACATATCTCAATTTGGAAAAAATCTATTATATAATGCCTTAATAATTATAATAAGTGTTGCCATATGTACGAGATGCTTTAAATTGGTTAGATAAGGCTGCTACCTATACTACTGTGACTGTCCACCACTATGATAGTCTATGGAATAATTTGAAGTTTCTTGGGCATTATTATACTGCTCTATTTCAGCCGATTTGTTAAGATTTTAAGACCAGTGTACAGTACAGTAGGTTAAGTATAATATTTATGTAAAATAGTAACCATACCAGAGTTTTGACAAATTTAAGTTTTACAAACTAGTTTCGAAATTATAAAATCGACATTTCAAAATAGCTTTTGTGCCATGATAACTTAACTGAATGTCACCAAATCCCATCTTGAAAATTATGATAAAATTTTAACTAAATTTTAGGATAATGGGTTATCGTCGACCACTCAACGAGATTAATATTTTAAGTAGTAACCATCAATATCAATAATAGCTTGATGGTTTATGATTAAGCAACTAGTTTAGTAAATGACAGTCCGCCCAATGTGGCAAAAGGGCAACCAAGATTAATTTAGTATCCATAGCGATCTTATACCGCAAATTAAAGTTTTAAATATTTAACAGACTTTATAGAACTAACTTAAAAATATTCCACTGCATAGACTTTCACAATAGGCATAAATATACATGTAAGTGACACACCGTTACAGTATGTAGAGTATTGCAGAGGTGATGGAGGCGTTTGGTCACAAGTCATCATCCATCTCTTGTCCCCCCCCCCCCCCCCCCCCCTGGCTGGACATCTACCATACATCTGAAACAATGGGTCAATATTACCAACATTGATCTATATAACGTCATTAAGTTAAGTCATCACTGCATTAAGGGGAGGGTATATTTCTGAAAGTCTCATGTGTAGCCCCACTTGTTTTAAATTTTTTGAGACGTTCGACCCATTAGATTGACAAAAATACTTTTCGGTCAATTTCGTAATCAATTCGAAGACCTTTCGTGCCATTTAGGTGTATTCTTTCCTGGAGAGCGAGCCTGTAGTAAGGCTGGCCATTTTTCTACCGAACGATGTACAACTTGTTCTCGAGTCTTGGGGGTATTATTAGTATATGCTTGGAGATCTAGGGAGCAAACTAAGGAAAATAATACCTCCCCTTAACGTTATCAATGGAAGAGTGTTACCATAGAGTTTCCTAGGCAAAATTATTCACCAAAAGTACGTACCTAGCGACATGTATCCATTATACTTTTCTCATACATTTGTTTAAATATATAACAATCTGCTGTCGTGAGCTTTTAACATTAACTCCATATGATCAGACTTCTTATGAATTATGATATTTAGTTTAATTATGATTGAGGCTTAAGGGGCAAGGTGAGGGGGATTTAAGGTTTTTTCTGGTCCCCATTCCCCCTAATGTTTAGCCCCTTTAGCTTTTAAGACTTTCGCCCCTTTAGTTTGGCGATTTTTAGACCTTAAGCCCCATTTGCCAATTTCACAACTAGATTTATAACAGTTTAAATATTTGATTATTCACAAATAACCTTTTAATAATTTGTGTTTTCTTACCCTAGTTTGCTGGTGAGGGTGTTGAGGCTCCAAGGAGAGTTCGTCTGGGGGTGAGTCTTCCCCATTTCTTCTCCTCTTCTCCCCTCTTCTATCCTCTTCTCTTTATTCTTCTCTCCTCTTCTTTCTTCTCTTTTCTCTATCCTCTTCTCTCCTTCGAACGTCTGCCCCCTGCCGCTCCTCTGCTGCAAACAATAAGAAAGGTTAGTGGTGCACAAATTATTCGGAATTTAGAGATTATTATGGAATAGTCTATTATAGGGTAATTTAAGCTTAAGTAATTATATTCATATGTATCATGCCTAATTAATTAATGGTGTGAAATTAGCTAGTGATTATTTCAGAAATTATTTTGACTGTACAGTTGGCCAAATAAGTCACGTCTCAGCTGTCATTACGTTTTGCTCGCTGTGTACTGTATTAATGTCTCAGATGTTTAATAGGGGGGGTAAGTGTAGGACCATGTTTGTATATCTCACTCGAAACTTTGAAATAATAAAGCTTAGATAGTGATACCAATTATTGATCAAAATATTCTTGGTGCTGCGACATGACTTATTTGGCCGACTGTACATATATTACAAGATACAATAATAGAGAACACTGACCTGTGCACTGAGCAGTGACGACTGGTGTACAGTTCACCACGGAAATTTGTACTAACTCTTGATTTTATGTATAGAATACTTGACTAGCATAATTTGATATAAAACCCACACTTGAACTTTAAACTACACAAACCCGACAATTTAACATTACTTAAAATCAACAATTAACATTACTTAAAATCTACAATTAAATTTACTAAAACCAGAAATTTAAAAATTACTTTAAAAACCGACAATTAAATATTTCTTAACACCGATAATTAAAAATTACTTAAAACCGACAATCTATTACTTAAAACCGACAATTTATTACTTAAAACCGACATTTGAACATTACTTAAAACCGTCAATTTAACATTAATTTACTACTTAAAAACGACAATTTAGCTTTACTTTAAAACCAACAATTTATCATTATTTAAAACTGATAATTGAAAATATTAATTAATTGTATAAAACTGACAATAGATCATATTAACTACTACATCAGAAAATACGCATCTAATAAAAATTTCCCTTCCATAAATAAAATCAGAGTTGATACAAATTAATGTGGGCAACTGTACATGGCTTCTGCTGCTGCTTGCTCTCCCTCACATCTGGTGGGCGTGATTCCTCTCTTCTATAGCCGAGGTGGGCGGCGTTCCTCTCATCCATAGCCAAGGTGGGCGGGATTCCTACAGTAGATTTCGTCGGGTCGCTCCTCCCATCTCTAACCTGTTGGAAAGAATGTATTGTTAGTTTAATAGTTAGATCCTACCTTTAATTTCTCAGTTTCTCCGTCAGGCCTTCCGTCTCATTCCTGTTGATTAAAGACTAAGGATTAATCCACTTCAGGAGCGTCGGTCTGCCACCCACATCACTGCACAGGCCGCCACATTCTGAAACCTATCCAACCAACGACCAGACAACCAGGATTTCACCGGCCGGATTTCAACCAACAAGACCAAAACGACAAACCAAACCTAACCAAACTAACTCGTTTACCTTAACTAACTAAATCTAACTAACCTCTTACCCAAAATAACTAAGTCTCTAATAGACCGCAAACTATCTAAGCCAACCAAATAGAGCAACACCTAACCAATACTAACCTATAACAGACTCTTACCTATCCCCTACCCCTTGAACTAACTATATCTACTCCCGCTAACCCCCCCCCCCCCAACTCTCCCAGCATCCCTACCAAAAAAACTTCTAAATGCTAAGCCAACGACGATAGGATAAAAAGATTAGTGCATGGATTAATTATAACATTAATATATACTGTATTTATAAAGAATAATATTGTATAATATTTATTATAGCATTCACAAGTATATAATGTACACAGAATTTGAGGATTTAAATATCTTACCTTTATATTGACTATCCAATGGTTAATTCAGATTTTAGTAGAAGGGAGGTGGTTTTAATGGTGACAGGGAAAAGGGAAGGTTAAGATACACTGCAAAAACAATGTTCAAATATAACAAAACTGATACACAAGGGTTACAAATCATTCTTGTTCAAGGTAGCACAAACGATTCAAACGCCCAATATGTGTATCATGTTCGCTATATTTGAACACAAGTTTTACAGTGTAGAGAGGAAAATGGTGGTGATGGGAAAGGATGGTTAGGATTAAAGGAATGTGGTCTTGATGGTGGTAGACTGGTTGAGGTAGTGGTCTGATTGTCTGGTCGGGGTTCGAGGCTTGATCACTCCATCTGCAAAGAAAGAAAAAATCACATTAATATTGTTTGTGTCATTTTTAGTAGTAATGGTTAGTGCGCGGAATTTCGGTGTGAGTATCCTAGGTTCGAATCCTTTGAGTACCACATGTATTCATTAGATTCATTGATTGAATTAATTAGGTTTATTTGTAAGTTAATTGGTGGGTTGGTGATATGATTTTATGATAATTATTTCTTACCACTTACAAACTATTACAATTATAATTATGATTATTATGATGGCGATCAGTAGACTAACTTAAGTAGTTTAGCAAGGATCTGTAGGTATCAGGGGTAAAATCTCTCAACATTCCTTCCTAAGCTGAATAAAATCTAATAGCCACTGTCAAAATGCGTCAATATTGGAAGGGTTAAGGTGGTATCAAGCGATTTTCAGTCAATATTTACAGGCAATTTGTACTGTGGCAGTTTCAAAATATGCCATCAAAATGTAAAGTAGAACATTATCCACCTTCGATTTAATATCAGTTCATTGCGAGAGAGCCTCATAGTATAAAGAACAAAATTATAATCGAAATTGCTTGGAAAAAAACTCCGCTCGTGTGACACCTTAACCCCTTCTGTACCGGCGTTTTTTAACAGTTTGCTGCGGTTAGACGATTATATTGGAAAGATCCTCTTTCTGGGCCCCCTTCATGTTTAGCCCCATTAGTTTTAAGAATTTTAAGATGTTCACCCCATTAGTTTGTCGATTTTAAAACCTTTCGTCCCATTTTTACATCAATATAAAGATCTTTCGTGCCATTAGGTGTCTCCCCCTTGCCACATGACTCGTTGCCGCCGTTTGGGGGCTTCCGGGCTTGTAGGTGGGGCGGCCAAGGTTCTTGGCCGCTCTCCCTATCACCTCCAACTAATTTTGTCATGTCCTTTTCTTTCTCCTCCTTTCTAGTTTTCGTTTTTCCCTCTTCCGCTTTCTCCTGGGGCTGCCATCCGAGGCCGGTCTCCCACCCTTGAACTTTTGTGGTCCCGTTCCTCCCTTCCCTTCCGGTTGACTTCCCTGTTTGCTTCCTTCCTTTCTCTTTAACTGCTTCGGAGGTTCTAGTTTCCTTAGGGCTTCGCCTTGGTGTCTCTGATCACTGCTGAGTTGGCAGAGTCCACCTGGCGACAGGTGCTGCCGGCCAGGGCTCGCAAGGCTCGTTGCTGGAGGATAGGCACTATAGGGTTGCTTTGGGGTTTCTGACTCTCTTCTCTCTTCCCAGTGAGTGTGTCAGGTGACTACGCCGGCCCCGTTCTCCGTGGGACAAAGCTGCAGGACAAATGCCCGGGTTGTACAAGGTCCCTAGCTCAAAGCCGAGACCTGTCCCATCTCAATTGGCCGCATTCTGGGTTTCGTGGCCCTGCGGAGGTCTTTCTCCCTTTCGTTGCCAGGGGCACCTGGTAACCGCAGTATCTTCTTCCATGCTTTACCCCCTTTTCTCTTGCTATGGTGACGACTTATGCTTTTTTCCCTGTTCTTCCCTGTTTATGGCTTCTGCTTTAGTGGTTCGGTGAGTGAGCCCCTTGTGGCATGCAGCCTGCCACTTGGGGGTCTGTTGTCTGGCTGTCAGTCCGGTTCACCGCGGGAGCACGGTGAGTCGGGGATGGTTTTGGGTGCTCTCGACCGGCCCGCTGAACTATCCCTCGGTCGTCGCTCGTCCCTCAAGTCCATTACCGTTCCGAATCCTTCTCCTACCCTTCCGTCTTCGTCACGTCTTTCTCCGCCCTCCACTACCCAGGATTTCATCTCCTCTCCTGTAGTTATTTCCGCGTCTTCCTCTTCTTCCTCTTCTCTCTCTAGTCTTGTCACCCTCGACCCTTTTCTGCCCTCCCTTCCTCGTTCTCTTTCCTCTTCTTCTCCAGTTTCGTCCTCTTCTCGTCCTCGCTCCTCGGTCCTCCCTATGTCCTCTCTCTTTGCACCTCCTTCCTTTACTAAGTTTTTCTCCATCCCTGCTTCTGCGCCTCTAGCCGGTGATGACCTCCTCTTCCACCTGCGTCTCCTTCAACAGGTGGGAAAGGACGTCACCTTCCACTCCCGCCATGATGCCTCCCGTCTTGTTACCGTCCAAAACGAACTTCAGGCTACTGCTATGTCCTCTTTCGTCGATTGTTCTGGCACCCCCATCCCGGCTCAAAAAGATCAACGACTCAACTCCTGTACAGGGACTGTCCTGATCCCCGCTTCCATCCGTCTCGGGGGTCGTCCTTTCGCGGATTGCGCCGACCTCGTCAAGGACATCGTTGTCGCTCAAGACCACAAGGTGGTTAGTGTGGTGTGCTACACTATCCCTCCTCGCGACCTTCGCCGCCATCCCGCTAACATTGCCAAGATCTCTTTTGATGGACTTTCCCTTCCTGCCCATGTTATTGTCGGTGGTACTCGCCTCCCCGTGACTGCGTCTCTTCCCCGTCCACTCCAGTGTCGCAGCTGCTGGCGTTTCGGCCACCCGGCTAAGTTCTGCCATACAGCCGCTGAGAGCCCACTCTGCCCGCGCTGTGCGCAGTCCGGACATGCCGTTGGCGAATGTCAGTCAACGTCCCAGTTCTGCCTTAATTGCCGCGGGTCTCATTCGGCCGACTCTAAGATTTGCCCCGTTCATCTGTTCGAGTCTGAGGTTGCTGTTCTCAAAGCGAGACACGGCCTTACGCTCACCGCAGCCCGCCAAGAGGCTCGTCGCTTGGGCTTCACCCCTCAGTCATTTTCCAAGACTCTGTCTCCTCCCTCCTCTTCTTTGCCTCCCTCTACCACGCCCCCCCCTTTTTCTGGTTCCTCGGTTCCTTCCACCGCCTCCGCTCCCTCCGTCCCCCCGGTCGCACCAGTTTCGTCATCTGCCTCCCTTCCTTCTACCGGTGCTTCTCCTGGATTTTCTCCTTCCTCCTCTTCAGTCTCCTCCGTTCGTCCTTCCGTCTCTTCCTTTTCTGTCCCTTTGTCTAACACTTTCTCTGTTCTCAGTCCTTCTACTTCTGCCCCTTCCTCTTGCTCTCTTCCTTGTTCCTCCTCTTCTAGTCTCCCTCCACGCTCTCACCGTTCCAAGCCTCCCCCCCGTTCTCCGTCATCTTCCTCTTCTAGTCGCCCCAAATCTCCTACTCGCTCTAAACTTCCCTTCTCCTCTACCAAACGGGCTCCTGTGCTCCGTTCTTCCTCGCCCGCTTCCTCTTTTAAACGTAAGGGTGGTCTCCGTGATGTGCGGTGCTCAAGTCCCTGCGAGAAGAAGAAGAAGTCGCCTCCTTCTCCTTCTGTTTCCCTTTCTCCTCTCTCCGTCCAGTCTCCTCCTCCTCCCGTCCCTGCATCCCTAGATTTCTCCTACGAAACCCTACCTCAGATTGACGAATTTATCCGTTCTTCCCACCCACCACCTTCTACTGTTCACGCCGAAGTTCATCCTACCCCCTCTTCTCTCCCCCCTACCCCTCTCCCGCCTTTCCCTCTCCCGCCTTCCCCTGCCCCGTCCTCTTCCTCCACTCCCCCTTCTGGCCTTCCTCCGGGCCCTCCTCCTCTTCCTCCTCCTGACCCTCCCCCTCTTCCTTCTCCTGCCCTTACCCCCTCCTTCTCTTCCCACCCGCCGTCCGTCCTTCCTCCCTCTTCCGGCCCTCCTCCTTCCTCTCCTCTTTCTCTGTTAGACCTCCCTATGCCCCCCGGTTTCCAGTCTTCCCCTTCAACGTCTTCTCCAATTCCTGCTCTTATTTCCCATCGTTAGCCTCTCTTGGCTATATTTTCCACCCACGGTGTTACCTGTATTTTGTAAATATGTTGTATATAGTGTACGTCTTTTCTTCCCTCTTGTACGCGTCTTCTTTTTAATCTTTTTTGTCATTATAATGTCCATTTTACAATGGAACATTCGTAGTTTTGCAGCACATCGTGTTGATCTTCATTACCTTATCTCTAGGTTTAGCCCACTTATTATTAGTTTACAAGAATCGCGTTTATCTAATGCCCCCTCCCCAATTCCTTTTTACTCCTATATAAGTTCTCCCCATTCCCAGTATGCTACTTGCCTCCTCGTACATCTTGATGTCCCAGTGTCTCAGTTAACTATCCGTACCTCTCTTAAATGCACGCTTGCCAGAGTGTTCCTTTCCCGCTGGCTTACAGTAGTTTCCATATACCTTTCCCCCTCGATCCCGCTCGATGTTCCAGAATTAAACAGGATCCTTTCTCTATTGCCTCCACCTTTCCTCCTTTTAGGGGATTTTAATTGCAGGCATTCCCTGTGGGGTGACTCTACCGTTAATACACGGGGTCGTTCCCTTGAGGCTCTGATTCGTACACACGATTTATTTCTTTTAAACACTGGTTCCTCTACGCATTTTGATAGCGGCACCCGTACCTTCTCATGTATTGACTTGTCTCTGTGTTCCCCTACGCCAGTGGTTCTTAACCGGGGGTGCTCGCACCCCCTAGGGGTGCGAGAATGCTTCCTAGGGGGTGCGAGGATACCCTGGGGGAAATTTACAATTTTTCGGGGATAATGGTCGGGTAACAGAAAAGTGAAAAATTCTGGAAATCAAGAATTCATTGTGTTAATTGGCATTAGGGATAATGCTAATTAAGCCTTATAGCTGTAAAGTAAACCAATTATTATTATAATAATTATTTAATATATATAATATATAATAATTTTTTTTGTATTTATTATTTGTATTTTATGTAGTTATAATTTATTTTTTTAAGTAATAAAGTTAAGTTAAACGAATAACAATACACAATAAAAACTTGGGAAGCTAACATGATTTTGACAGGTATGCTTCAGAACACAGTTACTCAGAAAACATTGATCACAACGTGTCTAGTACGTGTCACTCACTGCATAAGCCTGCTTCTGCTTCACACTGTTAGTTTCTCTTCAGTCATCAGCCGAGGTAGACCTAAGAAGGTATGTATGTGTACTGCCTCTTGCTGTATATTTAGTAGTAATACGCTTTTCTCATAATTAGAATGCCATGCTATAATAATTAATAAGCTCTCAGTGTTCATAGTTTATATACATTTTTTTGTAAAAATCAAACATGTAAAAGTTTACATGCACAATATCACACCACATTATTTCCCCATCAAAATCACATCATATTGTGTATCACAGGGGGGAGTTCGTAGGCACCAATCGAACATGGCAGTACACCCGGAGAGGCTTGGCATTTGATAAGGAGTTGCTGGAACTCCTGTTTCATTTGCCTGGCCTTTCTTGTTGATGTCCTTTTTGCCCCACATACAGAGAGTGATACCAGGGGGAGATTGTAGGTACCAATCGAACTGTTCACTTACCCATGGGGGGCCTTTCGGCTAGTCACGCCGCTAGTGACAAGGGAGATGCTGGATCTCCTGTTTCACTTGCTTGGCCCCTTCTTTCAGTTTCTCTTTGTACCTCAACTACATGAGAGTATCCAGCCATCTCTCACAAACAGTTTCTTCTACTATTCGAGGAGGTTTAGTGGCGGGGTGTCGTTGGTGCCGTCGTGCCCGGGATCTGGTCGGGGCTGCCATTTTGTGTCTGTGGCGCCTGGTTGCGTGGGGGAGGTGGGGGGTTTACTTTTGCGGGACCCTTTCGCTTCTCCTGTGCGGCTGGGCATTCTGGGCGCAGTGTGGCGGCTCCGGCTGGGTCTTGGGCGCGGGTGGCGCTTGCGGCGCTCTGTTGCTGACCTCCTCATTTATACACATTACAAGCACTATACATACCACAACTTCCACACTTTTTTTTTTTGTAAATAGATCTGGGGGGAGACACTTAGTTACAGGCAAACTTGCCTTTTGTCTCCCCCTTTCCATATAGAAAAAAAAAAAAAAAAAAGTTCTCGAAAACGCTTTCTCTCTCTATCTTCAACACTAGACATGCACACTATACTTTTCTTTTGTAGGCCTACACCAGTATTTAAATAAAAAACAAAACAAATTAAATTTTATAAAGTAATATAGTCATAACATACACTTTTATTGTAACTTCAATTTTGCTCTGTTACTCTTTGAAGTTGAGGAGACACTCATTACAGGCAGCTTTGCCTTTTGTCTCCCTCTTGCACATAAAAAACAAAAAATAACAACAAAATTTTCCAGGTTTATCTTCAGTATGTCCAAAAAACGAAGGTGGAATGATGACTATGTTCAGTATGGCTTCACGTGTGTTACTGAGAAGGATGGTACACAACGTCCACAGTGTATCCTATGCAGCACCATGTTCTCCAACGCAAATTTGAAGCCATCAAAGCTCGATGAACATTTTAAGAACAGACATGGTGGCAAGGATGCAGGGAATGACATTGCAACATTACGAGTCAAAAGAGCTAGGTTTGATCGTGCCGGCACTTTGCTGACACACGGATTTTCACCAACAGCGAAACCTTTACTACATGCTTCTTATCAAGTTGCATACCTGGTTGCTAAGTCAAAGAAGCCCCATACAATTGCCGAGGAATTGATCAAGCCGTGTGCCCTTGAAATGGCAAAGACTGTTCTCGGTCAGGAAGCTGCGAGGAAACTGCAACAAGTGTCTTTATCAAATGATGTAATCCGTAACCGAATCGTCGACATGAGTGATGATATCCTGGAGCAAGTTGTTGTTGACATCAAGGCCAGTCCAGTAAAGATTAGCCTACAAGTGGATGAGTCAACAGATGTGTCAAATTGTTGTCAGCTATTGGTAGTAGTCCGGTACGTGAAGAACAATAAAGTGGAAGAAAGTTTTCTCTTCTGTCACTCACTGAAGACAACATCGAAAGCCATAGATGTGTTCAGTATGATAAAAGAATTCTTCACAAGATACCAACTTCACCTTGACAGGATTGGTTCGATATGTACTGATGGTGCACCAGCCATGCTGGGCAATCGTTCAGGGTTTGCTGCATTGATGAGAAAAGAAATTTCTGACCTGAAGATTACCCACTGCTTTCTTCATCGGCAGGCTCTTGCAGCAAAAACATTGCCCCCAGACCTGAAAAAGACTTTGGAGATTTGTGTGAAGATTGTGAATATGATTCGTGGTCGTGCTCTGAATCATCGACTGTTTCAGTCATTTTGTGAGGAAGTGGGTCAGGAACACACTGTGCTGTTGTACCATACCGAAGTGAGGTGGCTGTCACGTGGGCGTGTGCTATCTCGTATGTTTGAATTGCGAGAAGAAATTCAGCAGTTTCTCCACGGACTGGGACAAGAACTGGCTGGATATTTTGATGATCCTGAATTTGTTCAAATGCTTGCCTATTTGGCTGTGTTCACAGCACTCAATGAGCTCAATCGCTCACTGCAAGGAAGAGGGATGAACATTTTGATTGCAAGTGAGAAGTTGGCTACATTCAAAGACAAAATTGTTTTGTGGATTAGGCGTGTAAAGAAAGGGAACTTGGCAAATTTTCCTTCCCTTGAAGAGACAGTCACAGAGGATGCTTCCCTACATCCAGATTTTGTTTCAAAAGTTGTTGAACATCTGCAGATACTGTGCACCTCATTTGATGACTACTTCTCGTGTGGAGAGCTACAACCCTGTGACGACTGGATCCGGCACCCTTTTAAGCAGAATATGGAAGATGTTGATGATGATAGCAACATCAAGGAAGATCTCATCGAACTGAGAAACAATCGTGGAATCCAAATGGAGTTTGCCGATGGTCACTTGGAGCACTTCTGGGCTTCTCAGTTGGAAACGTATCCTGCACTGGCAAAGAAGGCTCTCACTGTGCTCGTGCCTTTCGCGACTACTTACCTCTGCGAGACTGGATTTTCCTGTCTGCTTCACATCAAAACCAAGAGCAGAAATCGGCTGGATCCTCAACACGACATGCGAGTGGCACTCAGCACCAAGACACCAAGATTTGATGCCATCATAAATGGAAAGCAACAGCAACAAAGTCACTGAGTTTGGCGCTCAGCCATAATAATTCACAACACACCATGCATAGTACAAGCACAATGTTTTTTTGTTTTTTTTGCTAGTATGAAAGTAATCTTGATTTTTGTAATCCTGCAATGCATTATTTTGTTGTCAGTTATGTAAATAAAGAATTAAATACATGATGGTTTTGTTACTTACACATTATGATTATGATATCAATATTGCTTTTCATCAATTCTGGAAGGGGGTGCGAGAACTGGTTGGTGAATTGAATGGGGTGCGAACAAGGAAAAAGGTTAAGAACCACTGCCCTACGCTATCCTTGGATTTTACTTGGAAGGTCTTTAATGATTACTGTGCGACTGACCACTTCCCGATTGTCCTCTCCCCTACGTCTTACTCCCCAGTGCCACGCCCTCCCCGTTGGTGTTTCGATCGTGCCGACTGGACATCTTTCGCTGATCTCGCCGTTCCGTCTAATCCGACCCCTGCTTTCCCGGACCCTGATGCCATGCTTACCAGTTTCCTGATGTTTGTGCTCCATGCTGCCTATACTTGTATTCCACGCACTACTCGGAGTATGTCTTCTAAGTGTGTACCGTGGTGGACTGCTCAGTGCACTTCGGCTTTACGCAATAAAAGAGCCAAGTGGAAGAGTTTCCGTCGGAAAAAAGGCTCTCCATATGAGCGGGATGCGTATACTCTTTTCAAACAGGCTAATGCCGTCTTCCGTCGTACAATCCGCTCTGCTAAAAAATCTAGCTGGATGTCGTATGCCTCTACTATCAACGCTGATACACCTGTTCCGCAAGTCTGGGCTCGCGTCAGGAAGATTGCAGGGAAACATGCGCCTACGCCGGCCCCTGTCCTCCATACCAACACTGGCATTGTGGGCGATCCGTCTCTGGTGGCCAATATGTTGGGACAACATTTCAGTGATGTTAGCACTGGCTCCCATCTCCCGCCCTCCTTCCAGATGCATAAACGCCGTTCTGAACTTAGGCGACTTGACTTCGTCTTATCATCTGATCAGTTTTTCAATGCCCCCTTCTCCCGGGCTGAGCTTGAGTCTAGCCTGGGAGCCTGTAAGGATACATGTGAAGGCCCTGACGGTGTCCATTACTTGATGCTGAAGCACTTATCTCCACCTGCGCTTGGCTTTCTCTTGTCCATCTACAACCGTCTGTGGTCCACAGGCTTTTTTCCGGCTGGGTGGAGACATGCCATCCTTCTCCCATTCCTTAAGCCGGGTAAGTCGGGCCATGCACCAGCAGATTACCGTCCCATTGCCCTGGTCAGTTGTGTCGGCAAATTATTAGAACGCATGGTTCACTCCCGCTTAATGTGGCTCCTGGAATCAAGAAGCATCCTGTCACCTTTTCAATATGGCTTTCGCAAGGGCCGTAGTACTTTGGACCCATTATTGAGATTGGCGACTTCTATCCGCGATGCCTTTTCGGACACTAAGTCGGTTTTAGCTGTATTCTTCGATCTTGAAAAAGCGTATGATACTGCCTGGAAATACAACATCCTTCGTACCCTTTTACGTTCTGGTGTGTCTGGCAACATGGCGGTATTCTTGCAGAACTTTCTCCGTGATCGTACTTTCCGAGTCAAGCTTCAGAATACATTCTCACGAACATACCCCCAACACGACGGTGTCCCACAGGGTTGTGTTCTTAGTACCATCCTTTTTATCCTAGCTATTAATGGTATTATTTCTTCCCTCCCTCTTGGTGTCCGTGCTTCTTTGTATGTGGACGACTTCGCTATTTACGCTGTGGGTTTGGATATCGCTGCCCTACAACATCTCATGCAGCGGGCCATTGATGCAGCTGCGCAGTGGGCTACGGCCCATGGTTTTCGGTTTTCGCCCTCGAAATCTTGTGCCGTCGTCTTCACAAAACGCCATACAGTCCCGCATCCTGTTCTTACGTTGTATAACCGCCCTCTGCCTTACAGGTCCTCAGCTCCATTCTTGGGTCTCATTTTCGATACTCGGTTGACATGGTACCCGCACATTACTTCGTTACTGACCTCCACCACCCGACGGCTTCAACTCTTACAAACCCTTAGCCACTTGTCTTGGGGTGCGGACCGGACGACTCTTCTGCGCCTCCATACAACGCTTATTCTCTCCAAGATCGATTATGGCTGCCAGGTATATGCCTCCGCTGCGCGTACAAACCTTAAGCGCCTAGACTCCCTTCACCATCACGGTCTGTGCTTGTCGCTAGGGGCTTTTCGCTCTACTCCGGTTATTAGCCTTTATGCTGAGTCGGGTGTCCCACCGCTATCATCCAGGCGGGATAAACTGACCCTTCGATGTCATCTTCGCCTTCTGCAACACAGTTCGGCTGGTTTTCCTCCCACGGCTTGCGGCTTAGCCCCATCAGTGTCTGCTACTTCGTTCCCCGGTCGGGTCTCTGCTTTACTGGCCTCCTTCTCTTTTCCCATTCCATCGGTGCTACCCCTCCAACAGTCGGAGTTCCCCCCATGGCTACTCCCTCGCCCTACCGTTTGTACAGCTGCCCTCCCCCCCTCTAAGGCCTCTTCAACCCCACAGTTGCTTTATGCTCAGTTTACGGAACATCTGCTACGCCACTCTTCAGCCGTTCCAGTGTACACTGATGGTTCCAAGACCTCCGCCGGTACAGGGTTTGCGGTTGTGTTCCCGGACCGGACCTTCCAACGTCACATCCAATCATGTGCTAGTGTCTTTACGGCCGAGTTATTTGCTATTTTATTTGCCCTACGTACTATTTTTTGTTCACACCTGCATACCTTTGTAATTTTTAGTGACTCCCTTAGTGCTCTTCAGAGTATTCAGTCTCTTCCCGCTGTTAACCCCTTAGTGCTGGAGATTCAAGAATGGTTGTTCCGCATCGCTACTAAATTGAAGTCCCTGTCTTTCTGTTGGGTCCCGAGTCATGTTGGTGTGCCTGGCAATGAGCGGGTTGATTTTTTCGCCCGCTCTGCTATTACCTCTCACCAACTCGTGCCACGACGTATTCCTGCATCTGATTACTTCCCTCGTGTTACTCAATTACTACGTCAGCGCTGGCAGGACGAATGGACCTCCATGAGGGTGTCTGATGTCAAACTGCGTTCTGTCAAACCTTCCGTCCTCCCTTGGAAGTCTTCCTCTCATCGCAATCGTCGATGGGAGACCGCTCTAGCCCGTCTTCGGCTCGGCCACACCAGGCTCACGCATGGTCATTTGATGTCCTGTGATGTCCCCACGCTCTGTCCTTGCTGCCATATTCCAGTGTCTGTCCAGCATCTCCTGATCGACTGTCCGCGTTTCTCCAATGCCCGACGGCAGGCATTCCCCTTCATATCCTCCCTTAATCGCCCCCTTGTCTTAGCCGATTTGCTCGGAGAGTCCCCCACTTTCTCCCTCCCACATCTTATGCGGTTTCTCCTCCATACCCGTCTCCTTCAGCTTCTTTAATTAGTGTTTCCTAGTCTTCTTCTCCTCTACTCCGTCGTGCGCCCTGCCCCACAACACCTCCGATGTTTGTTTTTTTTTCCACAAAGTTTCTTTTGGTGCCACATAGTCTTTTTAGGCTTGGTGCGAATCCCTATTTTAATAATAATAATAATTTGAGCATAAATCCAAAGAAGTTATCCTAACCCTTTACAATTCCTTAGTCCGCCCTCTTCTGGAATACTGCGTTCAATCCTGGTGCCCTTATTACCAAAAAGATATAAACAAGCTAGAACGAGTTCAACGTAGAGTTACCAAAATTATACCTAGCCTAAAGAACAAACCATACGAAGAGCGTCTTAGAGAATTAAATCTATTTCCTTTAACCCAGCGCAGATTAAGAGGCGACTTAATTCAAGTGTTCAAAATCATCAAAGGCATCGACAATATGAACTGTAGTAAGTACTTCACTATCGACCAATCTAATTACACGCGGGGAAACGGTTGCAAAATTATTGGTAAATCTTTTAACTCGCACGAATCTAAGAATTTCTTCTTCAATCGAGTTGTCAACTTGTGGAATGGGCTTCCCCGAGACGTTATAGACTGCAGCACCGTTGATTCATTTAAATTCCGCCTAGACAAATATCTCGCATCAAACCCGCGACTGACTGCGTTTGTAAATGAATAACTTTATCCTCCCCTCAGTTACTAACCCATATGTCCCCTACTAACTTCCTAGTCCTGCCACGTTAGTGGCAGGGCAGTAGTTCCCTTTCCAATGTTCCCTTACCCACTCTAAACCACTGTTTGGACACTTGATCCTCAGTGTTTTGGAGGACAAGCAGCCTAGAAGGGTCACTAGATCTGTTGTTGCTTGATTTCCTTTGTACTCCTCTCTCTCTCTCTCTCTCTCTCTCTCTCTCTCTCTCTCTCTCTCTCTCTCTCTCTCTCTCTCTCTCTCTCTCCAGTATCTTGTAACGTAGTATTACCAATATCCCTTATAAATTCTCATTATCCCCATTCCTCTCTCTCTACTCACACCCTTCTTTCAAATCATCTAAATAACTCTTACTATAAACTACCAAACCTATTTTTACATATAAATCTCTCTTATACACAAATTTGTCTCTCTCACTAACACTCACTATATAGAACATTCCGAATTACAATCCCCACATCCCATTATCTAAATCCTTCTTTCAAAAATCTTGGTCTGCCACACTCAAGCTATAGAAAAATCCCTCTCTATAAGCTTAAATATCTCCTTGTCTAAATACCTCCTTTGATTTGTCCCACACCAACTCCCAGCTGCCTATCCATTGTAATTCCTAGTTTTCAATAACTCCCTCTCACTCTATCTCTATCTCTATCACTCTCATCTCTCTCTCTCTCTCTCCCTCTCCTCCCAACTCCCCCCCCCCCCCAACCCCAACAAAAGGCACCACGCCGTCCCCACAACAACTTCCGCTTTACAAGGAGTGCCCCACCCGGGTGAACACAGCCCCCCAATAAACTAATTCTCTCTCTCCTCCCAACTCCCCCTCCCCCCCAACCCCAACTAAAGGCACCTCCTCTCTCCCCTCCAACGACTTCCGTTTTACGAGGAGTGCCCCACCAGGGTGAATACAGCCCCTCAATAAACTAATCCTCTCTCTCTCTCTCTCTCACTTCCATTTTCTCACTCTCACCCCCGCCCTTCTCTCTCTCTCTCTCTCTCTCTCTCTCTCGCTCATATCTCTCTCTCGCTCTCTCTCTCTCTCCATCTCTCTCTCTCTCCATCTCTCTCTCTCTCTCCCTTTCGTTACCTCTCTCTCTCTCTCTCATATCTCTCTCTCTCTCTCTCGCTCATATATCTCTCTCTCTCTCTCCCTCCCTCCATCTCCCTCTCCCTTTCGTTCTCTCTCATTCTCACTCACTCTCACCCCCCCCCTCTCTCTCTTTCTCTTTTCCTCTCATCCCAATTCATTTCCCCGCTGCCGCCAAGTGTCAACAAGTACCACCGGGGGCCCCCCCCCCCTTCAAACCCCGGTTTATGAGGGGAAATAGGGGTATAAATAAGGGCCCTAGGACCATTCCCCCCACCCCCGCCCCAAATTTCTTTTTAAAGTGCCGACGTAACATAACATAAACTACCCTCACCCCCCACCAACACCTTGCAACCTGCATCATCAACATCGGAACAACTTTTAAGGGAAGTGACCACTCCAACATTTTGTACCTTTCGTTTCTGCAAATTCTCCCTCACTAACCCCAAATCATGGCACCAATCAGAATTAAATGCCCCTCCTGTAACAAGAACTACTACAAGGAATGGTATCCGCGTCATGGGTATCCAAATGCCAAGTGTTTCATGTGTTTAAACTGGTGAAAACCTTTTGCTCTTGGAGTGCACATTAGAAGCACACAAGGCACAGGCTGACGAACTGAAGCGAGATAATCTCACACTTAAGGAGACTGTAGGTGTACTTTCGCATCAAATTTTCTTACTAAAAGAGCGAGTAAAGGACATAGAGAGTAAGCAAGTCGACGTTGTTAAAAATCTTCAAAAACAAAACCCATCCAATGATCTATATCAGACAGTAGTCAACAGGCGTAACAAGAACAAATCCCAAGGGAATGGGAAAGCGACACCAGGTATCCCTATCAAAAACAGATTTGCTGTTCTCGCCGAAAACAATGAACACGAGGTAACTGACCACGTGAATGGGAATGGGAATGGAAAAGCGACACCAGGTAACCCTATCAAAAACAGATTTGCACACGAGGTAACTGACCACGTGAAAGCAAGCTCGAAAGGCAAGAAAATTCCTGACAGGAAAACAACGAAACCATCAAATCACGGAGTCAGCGGGAAGGAGAAACTCACCCTAGTCTATGGTGACAGTCTCATGCGAGGTCAAGGAGCTGCCTTTGCCACCAAGAACAGAGGAAAAAGGTCAGTACAGGTCATTCCAGGCGGTAAAGTCTAACATATCTTGAAAGACATAACTAACTTCGCCATACCAGAGGGCACCTGTGTAGTCGTCAATGTTGGCTCAAATGACTGCTTTGACGGAGGTAAGGCCCCAATCAAGACCATAGAAAAAGATTTCGAGAACCTAATTAAAGTCATGAAAAGGAAGACCACGAAATGTGTGGTAAGCGGCGTCATACCCCGGATTAAAACAAGCTCATACGGACAAAAAGAGCCATAGAAATTAACAACGCAGTCAAGGTCATGTGCGAACAAGAGAAGGTACTGTATGTGGACAATTGGACCACCTTTGTAGGGAACTCGTCCCTGTACAGCGGAGATGGCATTCATTTATCAGAAAAAGGCGTTCAGCACATGAGTGACACCCTAAATCAAGCAACCTACATTGCCCATGAAAACAACGCCAGTCAGGACCGAGAGATAACTATGCTAATAGACTCCTGAGTATTGACATCGCTACCCCCGGAAAAGCCCTCCCACAACCCTACCCAATCAAACTCCACCCGCACAGTTAAGACAAATAAATAACCTCGCCCAACCCTTCCAAGTCCATCACAACCATTTTAACGAAACCGTCAACCCCAATGGCCCAAAAGTTGCGAAAATTTACCTACCTGAACCACAAAACAAACTAAACAACCCCACCCAACCCCATCCAAGCCAACCCAACCAACTGAATGAATTTGACAACCCGCCGCGGCTTCAAGTCACAACCCCAAACCCATCCCCACCAATAAGAAAAACAAATCCAGCGCATGCTGAGAGAAATGATATAAAAATAATATCCATAAATGCCTGCTCAATAAGAAACAAAATAGACGAACTCAAATGTCTGTTATTAAATGAGAAAGTTGACGTTATTTGTATAACGGAAACACATCTGAACCTTAAAAATAAAGATCTACTTCATGAATATCACAGAGCCATATAAATTTTTTCATAAAGACCGTAACAATGGAAAACAAAGAGGGGGGGTTGCAATGTACGTTGCAATCTACTTAAACCCAGTTGAGGTGACTCTCCCCGAAAGTAATGCAGAAATAGTGTGCGTCAAAATAAATACAAAAAACATGAACTTAAATATCACTACAGCGTACCGACCACCGAGACTAACTGTTGCCGATGATACAATTTTTTATGAAATACTAGAGAAAACCCTTAATTCCGACGAAACAGTTTTACTAGGTGACTATAACCTCCCCCTAATGGACTGGAATACCACGACCGGAAAAAATGCTGAGTCACACCTAATGACAAGCTTCATCCAGGATTTTTTTTTGACTCAACACTTAAAACAGCCGACGCGAGACAGGAATATATTAGACCTCGTAATCACTACCCAAGAAAATCTATTATCAAACCTGGATGTAGGTGAACATCTGGCAACGTCCGATCATAAAATCTTAAGAATCAACGTTATAAGCAAATATTCCTCAGTAAAAACAACAGGAATGGTTTCGGACTTCAAAAACGCAAATTATGACGGACTTAAGGAATCGCTATCAAACATACACTCAAACCTCATAAATATAAACGAAGTAAATGAACTATGGGGAAATTTTAAGTCTACAATTACAGAGGCGCATAAACAATTTGTACCCATGAAACCAAAACGTAATACGAAATCAAGTATGCCCCCTTGGTACAGTAGAGACATTGGCAAGGCAATAAGGAAAAGGAATCAACTCCACAAACTTGTAAAAAATAACACAAACACTGAAGTAATTAAAAACTTGTACACAAATAGTAGAAGGGAAGTGAACAAAATAATTAGGGCGAACAAACAAAATTACGAAATGACTATTGCCAGAGAAAGTGCCACAAACCCCAAAAAATTCTACAGTTACGTAAATAAAAATAAACAGATCAAAAGCGGAATCGGACCGCTAATAGAAGATGGCCAGACAATAACAGGTGACACAAACACGGCAAATCTGCTCAACAAATATTTTGGCTCAGTTTTCACAGAAGAAATTATCGATCATACCCTTGAAAATAACACCTCAACTCATGTGATAGGAGATTTCACCATCAGTGTTAGCGAAGTACAAAGCAAATTGAGTAATTTAAATGTAAATAAGACCCCGGGACCCGACATGCTCCACCCGAAAATAATTAAGAATGTTAAGGACGAAATAGCAAAACCCCTGACACAACTATTTAACTTATCATTACTACAGGGGATTGTACCGAGTGATTGGAAAGATGCGAACATTACGCCGATATACAAGAAGGGTAGCAAGGCCAAAGCGAGTAATTACAGACCAATTAGTCTAACTTCAATTGTAGGAAAAATCATGGAAAAAATCCTTAGAGATAAGATAGTAGATTACCTCGAATCAAACAACCTAATCAAAAATAGTCAACACGGCTTTAGATCAAATAAGTCATGCCTAACAAATTTGATTGCATTTTATAACAAACTATTCACATATAACGACATGACGAAATCACTAGATATAATCTTCTTGGACTTTCAAAAAGCTTTCGACAAGGTGCCTCACCGAAAACTATTGGCTAAACTGGAGAAGATAGGTATCAAAGGTGAAATTCATTCTTGGATAAAAAAATTGGCTTACAGGCAGAAGACAGAGTGGTGATAAATGGAGTGGAATCGGAGTGGGAGCCTGTCACTAGTGGAGTTCCACAGGGTTCAGTCCTTGGACCGGTCCTGTTTCTCATTTACATTAACGATATTGATGTAGGGGTAAACAACACCATTTCCAAATTTGCCGACGATACAAAAATAGGAAATACAGTCCTGAACGAAGATGATAGAAATGCGTTGCAATCTGATTTAAACAAAATATCAGAGTGGTCGAAAAAATGGCAGATGCCCTTCAATGTCGATAAATGTCAGGTGCTGCAGGTTGGTAGCAGAAATATGAAATACAAATACGAAATGAATGGCAAACAAATAAAAACCGCAACGGTAGTAAAAGACCTAGGGGTACTAATCTCTGAAAACCTAAAAACTTCCGACCAATGTATAGCAGCTGCAAATAAGGCAAACATAGCATTGGGCTTTATTAAACGAAAATTTACATATAAACATGACAACGTAATCGTACCACTGTTCAAAAGTATGGTGAGGCCCCACCTTGAATATGGTGTGCAGTTCTGGTCACCTTATCTGATCAAGGACATTGTAAGACTCGAGTCAGTACAGCGTAGAGCGACGAAGATGATACCCTCATTAAGAAATAAACCATATGAAAAAGACTTAAACGATTGAACCTGTTCTCATTAAAGAAGAGGAGGTTGAGGGGTCAGCTTATTGAGTGCTTTAAGATACTAAAAGGTTTCGACAAAGTCGATGTAAATGCACTATTCACATTAAACAATACTAATCAAACTCGCGGAAATGGAATGAAATTAAAAACCAAAAAGGCAAACCTAGATGTCACAAAGAGTTTCTTCACCTACAGTGTGGCGACAGAGTGGAATAAACTACCAGCGAGAGTGGTGGAGAGCGACACAATAAACGCTTTCAAGGGAAGGTTTGACCTCTATCTGCAGAGGGCTGGGGTGATATGGAAAAAAAAAAAAAAAAAAACACAATGTATGTAAGTGTATGTGTGTGCACTGTACAGTATGTATATATATACTGTATATATATGTATGTATGTATGTGTGTGTGTGTATTTTTTTTTTTTTTTTTTTTTTTCTATATTCCAACTACTCCCTCTCGGGCATAGGCTGAGAGCCTGTACATTCGACCGCTCAACACGGTGAAGCCCGTGAGGTCTTGTTCCAGTCTGGGGAGTGAGACATGTGAAGCATCATCATGGCTCGAAGCAGCTCCATCTCTGAAGCTGCTGGTTGCTTCGCTCAAGTGCTTCACCGTCTCACCCTCCAGACTCAGACCCTCACTCTCAGAACGCCACCTATTGAGCAGTGAACTCACTAGGCATTGTCCCCCTGTAACATATTTTGAATATGGGAATATTCATACAGTGTTATTTAATCAGGGAACAATGAGGGTATTTTTTTGGCATTTCGGTGGGCTTTGTGGTAATGCACTGATACTAGATACAGCACAAATTCAATCCCAATAATATCTTCCCATTGACATATCGGGATTTGAACCCGGGTCCATTGGATTACCAATCCAGTGGCATGACCACTCCACCACACCTCCCCCATATGTGTGTATATGTATGTATATGTGTATATGTGTATATATATATATATATATATATATATATATATATATATATATATATATATATATACAGTATATATATATATACATGCATATATACATATATAGTTTGTAAGGCCAGACTGCCTAGTAAGGACCTTGAGGTCTGTGTGGTCTGTGTATCTATGTAGCTCTATGTAGCTCTCCTAACAACATAGGAGGCAGTAGCACAAAGGAAAACGGCCAGAATGCACTCAAGAAATCTATCTATCTATCTATATGCTCAGGCCCAATCCCCATTTTGGGGGTAGCCGACTCAAGACAGAGCAAGAACAGGGAAAACACAAACACAACATAAAACAAAAAATAAACACAGATAAAAAACAAACTCTCACACATCCAGGTCACCCAGGAGAAGACCCAGAGACCAGGGTTACCAAGGTCGCTCCAGCATTCCCCCGGCCCCTGACCACCCGGAGAGGTTCCGATCTCGGCAGGCAGACATGCAGCGGAGCCAAAGCCACAAGCCCTCCCACCACACTTCCAGGCACACCCTTCATATTAATAGTCTCCCCGGGCCAGGCGCCTGATGGACTATTATCTAGTCCAACTTGCGCCCGACCCCTTACTCCAAATGACCATGTGTTCACTCAACTATTCACAAGCATTCTCCATTCACTCCTGTCCACCACCACTTCCCCTGCCTGATCTATAGTCATTCCTCTATCATCCAAAGCCTTTCTTACACAGTCTCTCCATCTCAATGGGGGTCTTCCTGCCCTTCTATCTCCCCTTGTACCTGACTCACTCAAGAAATACCCTTTTCAATGAGGTGAAATAAAAAGGTTGCCATTCATCCGTGAGAGAGCGAGGGAAAGCTAGATAGATATATATATAGAGAGAGAGAGATAGATAAATAGATATAGATAGAACAGATAGATAGGTATATAGATGGATAGATCAATGAGATTTACACATAGTTACACAGATAATCAAACCACAAAGACCTTGCGGTCCCTACTAGGTGGTCCGGCCTAAATATCACTAGACGGACAGTTTACAGTAGAAAAATAGGACAGAAGTGAGAGAGAGAGAGAGAGAGAGAGAGAGAGAGAGAGAGAGAGAGAGAGAGAGAGAGAGAGAGAACAAAGCGTGCCTATACATATTTCCAAAGATCCATTGTAATTTTTTGGAGCGGGAGGCAACTTGCTTTGATCAGGGAGCCAAGGATATGCAGAGCAAGTTGAGAGCGAGATAGAGAGAGTGAGAGTGTGTGTGAGTGTGTGTGTAAAGCAAACCGGAGTAGTTTATTTATGGTACAGTAAAAGTCCTTTAGTCCGAATGGCAGCGGACCGACAGTGCTTCGGATTAGTGGATTATTCGGACTGTTGGGAGGGACCCCTGAAAACACTATAAATACGCATATGATTAATAAATAAAGACATGATATGGTATTTATCGTATATACCGGCGTATAAGACACATTTCTAAGCCTTAAATAAACCCTCCAAAACCATGGGTGGTCTTATACGACAAATGCACTTTCAATGCAAGTGAATTTGGAGCGCCGAGATTCATCAGCTGATTTTCCGAGTGACCGAAATCGTCGAAATACGAACATTTAATCATTAGTACTATATATCTCTATTATACTTGCCTTAATTCTTTATAATATTTCATAGTAAACTTATATCAAACGAGTTCTATGTTCAAATGAAAAATCAGTGTACCGGTATCATTACCGAGACACGTGTGTGTGTGTTATTGTCGAGTGTGTGTGTGTGTGTGTGTGTGTGTGTGTGTGTGTGTGTGTGTGTGTGTGTGTGTGTGTGTGTTCTTGTTCTTGTGTGGCTATATCGACCGCCGCTGATATACGGTATGCAATAAATGTTATTATAAGTATGCTCTATGGAATTTAATTACATTTTACCTAATACTATTTATAATAGTAAAAGCCAAAGCAAACTCCATTAAACTGTAACTTTATTGAAGGCGGTAGATTGTTGGCCCGCCTAGCAACGACACGTGTTGTTATTGTTCAACTAAAGATCGGCGGCATTGTTTTCGTGTCATATAAATGGCATTTCATAGTACCAATGGACTTAATTGTATAGGTTGTTTTATTACTTACCAGTGATGCTTAGAAGTGTTGAGTAGTCCTCACTAGGGAGTTACGAGCACTATGAGGTCCGAAAATCGAGTGGAATTACCGAATGTGACCACCGATCAGAGCACTGGTAGACGGAAAATGGCTCAGTCAGCCGCCTTTAAAAATTCGGACCATTGGGATTTTCGGACTATCCGTATTCGGATTACAGGACTTTTACTGATAAATAGGGGGAACTGCAGAGGGTTAGCATAAAAAGAGTCAATACATGGGTATTTGAACTTTGAATTGTAATATTTGTATTTAGCCCAATATATATAAATGCATTGTAAAACAAAACAAAAAACACACAGGCAAAGTGGGGATTGGACCTGAGTATATAGATAGATAGAATAGAATCTCACATGAAAATGTAGCTCATATTTTTGCTAATACGGTACATAAACATACTGCACGTATATATACCCATATACACATCCACATACAGTACATGCACTGCAAATACTTATAAATTATTTCGATAGTAAGACTAATTGTATTTGTTGGTAGCGGGAGGTAACTAGCTTTGTTCAGGGGCCCAAGGATATGTAAATGAAATTGAGGGAGGCGAAATGGAGGCAGAGCGAAAAGAAGACTCATTTGATAGTAGGAAGATATTGGGGAAACTGCAAGCGTTATACTATGGTGTAACGTAATGCTGTCAAGAAGATTATAGTCATGCAGTCGGTCAGTAGCCAGCCCTTACTCCCACAAATGGTAGGGAGGATCAGCAAGAGACAAGAAAGGAAAAGGAGGTGACAGGAAAATAACACATAGGCTAACAATTCTAGCAAAAATCAGTGTAACAATAAACCAGAAAATCACTCAAATTAATACCAAATTATTCAATCAGCGAGTTATACTGTATAATTTATTCAATCGGCGAGTTAAATTGTATAATTATTTAATCAGCGAGTTATACTGTATAATTTATTCAATCAGCGAGTTATACTGTATAATTTATTCAATCAGCGAGTTATACTGTATAATTATTCAATCAGCGAGTTATACTGTATAATTTATTCAAAACACAAATTGTATTTTTGGGTGAGAGACAGCAACTTGCTTTGATCAGAATATGCAAATTAAATTGGGGTTGAAAATGGAGGTACAATGGAATACAGAATCTTTTACAAAGGGGATGCAAAGGAAGACAAGTAACAACAGAGTTAATGATCCTTACTAGACTGCTTTTAAAAAACTGTACAACAAGAAATTACAAATTACAAAAACCAAAGTATAGAAGGTTAGAAAATATAGCTTCCCAGTAAATACGTAAAGAGTATATCAGTAAAAGCGAAGAAGAATATGTAGCTAAGCAATACAAGTCAGTACAATTAATACAAAGGGTTAGACAATAAAGCTTCCAAGTACACAGGTGAAAAGTATATCAGCCAAAGATAGAAATAATCAGTAGCTATGAATAAAAGTCAGTAAAATTCGTTCAACCAAAAGGTCACAATAATTACTAACCAGAGTCAAATCCAACAGTTGAAAGCTTGTAATTTAGTGGGATAGTAAGACCCAAAAATAAATATATTTGTATAATTATTATGTTCTCTCCAATAACCAACTTTACTCCTAAACTCGATTAATGAAATTAACAAACATGTGGCAGTCCGGGGAATCGAACCCAGGACGCTCACACCGAAAATCAACACACTTATGCATTGCACCACGAAGACAGTTAAAGCATGTTGCACAAGCCTACGATTTATTATGCAGTTTCGAATCCTGCATACCAATCGCAGCATGTACAATATCCCAACTGCACTATCGGAGGCTATGAATATGTGGAATGGAAATAGTAATTAATGGGGTACTTAACCCTAGGGAAGGCCTCTCGATAAACTACTACTGAACTAGAATTAATTGTTATGTTCTCTCCACTAACCAACTTTACTCCTAAACTCGATTAATTAAATTAACAAACACATGTGGCAGACAGAGGATTCGAACCCAGGACGCTCACACCAAAAATCAACACACTTATGCATTGCACCACTTTGCTGATTGGCCGATGTTAGACTATTTAAGGGGATATGGGTCGTTTTTCTAGCCCCCTTTCTTCCTCATTTTTAGCCCCATTAGTTTGATATTTTAAAGTCTTACGAGCGGGCCGTCAGTAACTTCTACTACCCGCCAAGCGGGTGGTTTTACCCTAAACTACCTTGTTTCCGTGCTCTTTTTCATGCATAAACAAGAGCCAGAGCGTAATACAATTATGTATCCCTGAAAGAGCGATAATTGAGCTTTCCAGTGACACCAGAACCATCCTTCTACGACCACGCGTTCTCTTGCAACGATCGTGCAAGACTAATGAAAAAATCCCTAAAATACGTTAATTTCCTTACATAATTCCCTGTGTAGCGAGGCAGTGAGTGTGGATGTGTGTGAAGGCGACGTCAGCTGCCGCGCGGGACCCGTGCCGAACGGTCAGAGCCGACGTACGCTCCTCCCACCGCTCGTCTCCCTCTCAGAGCCAAATATTGCTCAAAATTGCACACCGCCTGAAGTCGGTCCCCACCAAATAGTTCTTTCTTCTCTAGACCGACTTAAGTCCGGTCCCGCCAAACAAGGGTTAAAACGTTTGGCCCTTTAGTATGGCGATTTAAAGACCTTCCGCCCCATTTATTTGTAAATATTAAGACAATCGTGTAATTTAGGAGTCTATCTTTTCCTGGCGAGCGATAGCGAGCCTGTATTTAAGAGGAACCGGCCTTCAGCCGGGAAATTTTTCTATCGACAAAATTACAAATTTATCTTGAAAGGGGGTCTAGGAAGCGTTTGTTTAAGCTTGATGCAGGTCTAGAGAGGAAACTAAAAATATAATATGAAAACATTGGCCAACAAATTATAACCGGTAATTTAGTGGGATAGTAAGACCCATTGTAATTTTTGGGGGTGCGAGAGGCAGCTTTGATCAAGGGGCCAAGCATATGCAGATGAAGTTAGCCAACGAAAATAGGGGTACAGTGAGAGGAAGAAATGTTGTATACAATGCAATAGCGGGACATAATGTAACAGTGAAATATTAGAATGCAAAGCAGTACACATAAATTTACCTACCCTCGATCTACCTACCTAACCACGTAATTACCTACAGTAACAGTAACCTACCTACCATTTAAAACGCCAGTCAGTTTAAAATTCGCTTTGCCAAGCAATTACATACTCAAAGCTGCCAAAGCATCAGCAAATCAGGAATTCAAATAGTAATATAATTATTATATATATATATATATATATATATATATATATATATATATATATACCATAATAATGTTTGGGAGCGGCGGCAAGTTTCTCTGATCAGGAACCCAGGATTATGCAGATGAAACTAGGGAGGGGGGAGGGGGGGGGGGAGCGGGGGGGGCTGAACATAGAGGTATTGAAGAATGGAGAAGCTTATATTGGCCTAAACATATATACCACTATAGAAGGAAATGGCTGATTATACTTTATTGGGAAGAAAGCTACAATGTCAATCACATTAAGGGGGGATGGCCGTGTTTATTTGGCTATTTAAGTATCTTGCATTATTATGTTGTTTAGTTTGCTCCCTGGACCTCCATCTATCTATCTATTGCATGACGCCGTGAACCCCGAAGGGGTGGCCATCAAGCTTAGAAAAATATCCCCTAGATCCCTCTTAGAGATAAATTTGTACAATTTACAGTAGAAAAATGTCCCGACCAAAGGTCAGTGCCTCCAAAATTACAAATACGTGAACTAATCAAAAAGTAATATATTCAGTAAAACATTCAATTAACCTAAAAAGAAATCCATCAAAAGAAGTAACTGTCAAAAATACATGCACTCATCCAATCAGGCAAATAGTCTCAAACATAAAATGGAGTTAGGCAATCATTTATTTTGATCAGCAAATCGAGGATATCCAGATGAAGTTAGGGTTAGGGAGCGAAAATGGAGGAATAGTGGAAAGAAAAACCATATAAGGAGGAACGCTTTATTGACAACGTTGCGCAGATAGTTTCTACAGGACCTGAAATAGCTATCCGCGAAGCGTTGTCAATAAAGTGCTCCTCCTCATATGGTGTTCCTATTCATTCGGTCAACTTTTCCAAGTTCATTTTACACCCGTTGCACACAGGTGACGTCTTTTGCATTTGATTTCAACTGCATTTGACGATGTTACGAAGCTTATAAAGGATTCATGGTAGCTAAAAACGATGTATTGAGATAGTCTATAGCCATTTAATGGGTAGACGTCCTTCTTAAACTGAATACAATTGTCTAATAGTTGCCAGAATACAATGAAAAGGACGTCACCGGTATTGAAAGGATTAACAGGCTTTTGAGATTAGAATATTGAGGGAAATATGTACAAAAATCATAGTATGTCTGTCAACTAAAAGGTACAAAATAATTAAAACAAAAACAAAGTATTTCCTGGCGAGCGATAGCGAGCCTGCAGTTTAGGAAGAAACGGCCATAGGCCGTGGCATTGTTGTACTGAAAAATACAAAACATTATCTCGAAAGGTGGACTTGGGGTTATTTTTTAAAGATAGATGGAGGTCTAGAGAAGACACTAACATAAATATACATCTAAATCTAAATGAATAAATACAAATATAATTAATAACAAATACCCCCTTAATTTTTCTGAGTGAAAAAGAGAGCGAGAGAGGGAGAGAGTCGACAAAATTATACATAAGTAACAATTTGCACACCAGCCGAAAATCTCAAAGCGGTATGCTAATGCCTACAATAATCAAGAGATGATTTGCATTTTATATCCCGAATTTAAAGTCACGGTAAATAAAATAAAATGGAGAGAGATAATTACACAGAATTACACACAGATACTCAGACCACACAGACCTTGCGGTCCCAACCAGGTGGTCCGGCCTTAATATTACTAGACAGGGACAGTATGAAGAGGAAGAATAGGACAGTACAGTAGAAGGCCCTCTCCTCACCCTCCGGCAAAAAAGCCGTACCGGAAAATAGGATGAAGTGTAACCTTATGGGTCAGGAAATGCCCACAAGGAAAGTTTTGTATATAGTATAGGAAGAAATTAGTTTGAGAGAGAGAGAGAGAGAGAGAGAGAGAGAGAGAGAGAGAGAGAGAGAGAGAGAGAGAGAGAGAGAGAGAGAGAGAGAGAGAGAGAACAAAAACTAGAAAAAAACTTACATCGTCTGAAAATTTTAACAAATCCCAAACTCACTACATAATTTAACTCCCACACCTTTTACTTAGCAAGTTACTTCTATGTTTTAGTTTAAAAGGGTACTATTCGCATTTTCTGGACCCCCTTCTCCCGCATGTTCAGCATATTAGTTTTGAAATTTTAATACGTTCCATTCATTAGTTTGGCGATTTTAATACCTTTCGCCCCATTTTGTTGTCAATTTCAAGACCTTCCGTGCCATTTAGGTGTAGATTTTTTCCTGGAGAGCGATAGCGAGCCTTTAATTTGAAGAAGAACCGGCTATCGGCCGGGACATTTTTCATCAAAAAATGTACAAATTTATCTTGAAGGGGGTCTAACGAGTGTTTTTTTAAGCTTTATGGAAGTCTAGAGATGAAACTAAAAAATAAATAAATTAATTAATTAATAGACCAAAAAACCGAGTAGTACCCCCTAAACAAAAACTACTCGAAAGCATAATATCGTCAACTCTTTTAAGTATCTGGGCAGAGTAAAGAAGGGACTATGGATGAGGAAGTGCGGGAGAGGGTAAAACAGGGGAAGAGGGTTGTAGGAACGTTGAAAGCAGTAACAAGAAATAGGGTGGTCAGTATGGAAGTGAAGAAGTCCTTGCATGACAGTGTGGTAATCCCGATACTAACTTACGGAAGCAAGCGAAGCATGGACGTTCGGGAAGAGACTCAAACCATGAGTGAAAGCGGTGGAAATGAATTAGTTGAGAAGTGCATGCGGAGTTACATGGAGGGATAGACAGACGAATGAAGAAGTAAGAAGTAGGTGTGGTGTGGAGGTAGATGTGCTGGAAAGTGTGAAAAGGAACAACTTGAGATGGTTCAGCCATATGGAACGTATGGGAAGAGAGAATGACTAAGATGGTGTACGAGAACGAGGTGGAGAGACAGAGAGGGAGAGGTAGACCGAAGGAGAAGTGGAAGGATGGAGTGAAGAAGTATATGAATGAAGGCGGTGCTGATTGGGAGGAGGGGCGTCGACTAACTGGGGACAGAGGTGCATTGGGGCGGTTCGTTCTTGGCCACCCCTTCGGGGATCACAGCGTCAGGCAACAGATAGATATTTTACCCCTTGTCAATGGGGGTAATTATTTGCTTATTTATGTCTTTGTTTATCATTATTTTTTATTTTGTTTTAGTTTCCTCCCTAGACCTCCATCAAGCTGAAAAGAAAAAATCAAGAATCCCCATCAAGATACATTTTTAAATTTGTTGATAGAAAAATGTTCCGGCCGAAGACCAATTACTACTATATTACAGGCTTGCTATCGCTCGCCAGGACACAAATAGACACCTAAATTATAGGATAGGTCTTAATACCGACAAAGAAAGGAGGCGAAAGTTCTTAAAATCGCCAAACTAATGGGGCAAACTTCTTAAAATCCAGAAACTAATGGGGTTTAACATGATGGAGAAGGGGGGGCCAGAAATACCAACTTGTGACGATTATGACGCAGTTTGACAGTATATTCTGGCTAGTACTAAAAAAAATTAAGGGAGCCCACCTAGCTTTTTTTCTCTTTCTCTCTCTCTCTCTTTGGCGTATATCCATTCGGCCACATTCAGCCTACTATTTTAAGACGTTTACCCCCATCCAGGTGTCAATATTTTCCTGGCGAGCGGTAGCGAGCCAGCATATTTATATATTTGTTTTGACAGCAAACAAAATTTGTAATGTTTTCGATTAAAAAGTCTCCGGCGAAGACAGATTTCTCCATACAATGCTGGCTCGCTATCGCTCACCAGGAAGAAATCGACACCTGGATGGGGATAAAAGTCTTAAAACAGTTGGCTGAATGGGGCCGAATGGATACAATCCAGAGAAAGAGAGGAAAGGAGAGAAAGGTAAACAAAAAGCCGGTGACCCCTCTTAATGAGTAAAGGAGGGATCTGCGCGAGTCAGAAGGTTAATTGAGGTCGACTTTACCCCTAGGATTGCAAGAGGTCTGTCCTAAGCTGCATACAAGAGGTCTGTCCTAAGCTGCATACAAGAGGTCTGTCCTAAGCTGCATACAAGAGGTCTCTGTCCTAAGCTGCATACAAGAGGTCTCTGTCCTAAGCTGCATACAAGAGGTCTCTGTCCTAAGCTGCATACAAGAGGTCTCTGTCCTAAGCTGCATACAAGAGGTCTCTGTCCTAAGCTGCATACAAGAGGTCTCTGTCCTAAGCTGCATACAAGAGGTCTCTGTCCTAAGCTGCATACAAGAGGTCTCTGTCCTAAGCTGCATACAAGAGGTCTCTGTCCTAAGCTGCATACAAGAGGTCTCTGTCCTAAGCTGCATACAAGAGGTCTCTGTCCTAAGCTGCATACAAGAGGTCTCTGTCCTAAGCTGCATACAAGAGGTCTCTGTCCTAAGCTGCATACAAGAGGTCTCTGTCCTAAGCTGCATACAAGAGGTCTCTGTCCTAAGCTGCATACAAGAGGTCTCTGTCCTAAGCTGCATACAAGAGGTCTCTGTCCTAAGCTGCATACAAGAGGTCTCTGTCCTAAGCTGCATACAAGAGGTCTCTGTCCTAAGCTGCATACAAGAGGTCTCTGTCCTAAGCTGCATACAAGAGGTCTCTGTCCTAAGCTGCATACAAGAGGTTTCTGTCCTAAGCTGCATACAAGAGGTCTCTGTCCTAAGCTGCATACAAGAGGTCTCTGTCCTAAGCTGCATACAAGAGGTCTCTGTCCTAAGCTGCATACAAGAGGTCTCTGTCCTAAGCTGCATACAAGAGGTCTCTGTCCTAAGCTGCATACAAGAGGTCTCTGTCCTAAGCTGCATACAAGAGGTCTCTGTCCTAAGCTGCATGCAAGAGGTCTCTGTCCTAAGCTGCATGCAAGAGGTCTCTGTCCTAAGCTGCATACAAGAGGTCTGTCCTAAGCTGCATACAAGAGGTCTGTCCTAAGCTGCATACAAGAGGTCTGTCCTAAGCTGCATACAAGAGGTCTCTGTCCTAAGCTGCATACAAGAGGTCTGTCCTAAGCTGCATACAAGAGGTCTGTCCTAAGCTGCATACAAGAGGTCTGTCCTAAGCTGCATACAAGAGGTCTGTCCTAAGCTGCATACAAGAGGTCTGCCCTAAGCTGCATGCAAGAGGTCTCTGTCCTAAGCTGCATACAAGAGGTCTGTCCTAAGCTGCATACAAGAGGTCTGTCCTAAGCTGCATACAAGAGGTCTGTCCTAAGCTGCATACAAGAGGTCTCTGTCCTAAGCTGCATACAAGAGGTCTGTCCTAAGCTGCATACAAGAGGTCTGTCCTAAGCTGCATACAAGAGGTCTGTCCTAAGCTGCATACAAGAGGTCTGCCCTAAGCTGCATGCAATCGTCTAATAATAGCCACAAGAAACTGCCAAGACGCGTCACAATCCTCAAATGGGGGTAACCTGCTTTGTTCTCTCTTTCTCAGAGCTTGTATCCAAATTTCAGTCTCATTCAGCCTACTGTTTCAAGACGTTTATCCCCATCCAGGTGTCAATTTCTTCCTGGCGAGCGAGAGCGAGCCAGCATTGTATGAAGAAATCCGGCTTCGCCAGTTACATATTTCTATCGAAAAATGTACAAATTTAGCTTGCTGACAATTTTTTTTTAATAATATGGTGGCTCGCTACCGCACGCCAGGATAGAAAAATCGACACCTGAATGGGTATAAACGTCTTAAAACAGTAGGTTGAATGGGGCCGAATGGATACAACCCAGAGAGAGAGAGGGAGAGAAAGGGAAACAAATGAGGTGGGCCCCTTTAAGCCAAGTAAAATAATCTACCAACGTATAGTCTACTCGTGTTAAGGGAGCCCAGACGGTATTGTGAAACATAATTTACTGGTTCAGATCAAGGAGGGGGTTTAGTTTACTGGTTCAGATCAAGGAGGGGGTTTAGTTTACTGGTTCAGATCAAGGAGGGGGTTTAGTTTACTGGTTCAGATCAAGGAGGGGGTTTAGTTTACTGGTTCAGATCAAGGAGGGGGTTTAGTTTACTGGTTCAGATCAAGGAGGGGGTTTAGTTTACTGGTTCAGATCAAGGAGGGGGTTTAGTTTACTCTAAACCTCTATCAAACTTAAACAAACACCCACAAGACCCCTCTTCGATATAAATTTGTACATTTTTCGGTAGAAAAATGTCCCGGCCGAAGGCCGATTCCTCTTACAATACAGGCTCGCTATCGCTCGCCAGGGAAAAAAATCGATATTTAAATGACACGAAAAGTCTTAATATTGAAAAGGAAATGGGACGAAAGTGGTAAAATAGCCAAACTCATGGTCGTTCCTTAAAATGTCAAAACTAATGGGGCTAAACATGAGGGAGAAGGGGGTCGAGAAAAACCCTCTGCCTCCCCTTAACCTGGTTTAAAGTTTACTCTATTAGCAGTTGATTTATTGATTAGTTATTTATGTCTTTATCTAGTTATCTATATATACTATATAGACCTACGCACAGATATATAGCGGGGTGTGTGTGTGTGTGTGTGTGTGTGTGTGTGTGTGTGTGTGTGTGTGTGTGTGTGTTTAGGTGTGTTTTTGTGTGTGTGTTTATGCGTGTTTGTGCGCGCGTGTGTGTGTGTGTGTGTGTGTGTTTAGGTGTGTTTGTGTGTGTGTGTTTATGTGTATTTGTGCGTGTGTGTGTGTGTGTTTAGGTGTGTTTGTGCACGTGTGTGTGTGTGTTTAGGTGTGTTTGTGTGTGTGTGTTTATGTGTGTTTGTGCGTGTTTGTGTGTGTGTGTTTATGTGTGTTTGTGCACGTGTGTGTGTGTGTGTGTGTTCCACTGTGTATACATTTATTACTGACAACTTTGAAAGGCGAAAGTTAAAAGTACAGTAAAAAACAAAAAAATATGAAACCAAAAATGTGTTCGCCAGTGCTGACAAGAGGAAGCATAACAATATAATCTATACATAAGTTTCTTAATATTTTGTTTACTTTTATTTTATACCGGTAGCCTGTATAAGTAAAAATAATAAATCATAATCATCACCATCATCATCATCATCTTTACTGTAAATTTCGAAATGGGAACAATGAGCCGTAAAAAGTGGTAACATTTCTATTGTATTTTATTTTCTCCTCCATCACAACTTTGAAGCGCAAGTAAAAATAAAAATAATAAGCCTAGATGAGAATATAAATATAATATAATTAATGGCAAACATATTAAACGAGTAAACTTCTCACAAACTTTGTTTTACATCATATCCTCTCCTTGACAACCTCGACATGTTAAAGATAACACTGGTTGAACAGTCATAATAAAGATATATATATATATATATATATATATATGCTGGTATATATAAATATATAATTTAAGCATTTCTCTTATATAGTGTTTTTTATATCATTTCCTCTCCCTGACAAACTTCGAATCGCAAAAGTTAGGACCGAGTGACAAGAGAAAACCCAGAACCCCCCCCCCCCCCCACCTTCCCCCATAAACACAGACAAAATAGTATATATATATATATATATATATATATATATATATATGAGCTATAATGAATGAGAATTGCAGGGTTTGGCAAATGCGCTTGGAACAGTGTGCGAAAAACGGAATCTGAAGGTAAATACTGGGAAGAGCAAGGTTATGGTCTTCGAAAGGGGTAAAGCCACAGAGTGTTAAGTGAAGTTGAACGGTCAGGCTATGGAGATTGTCAGCTCATTTAAGTATCTGGGCAGTGTGTTGAGTAAAGATGGGACCATGGATGAAGAAGTGCGGGAGAGGGTGCAACAGGGGAAAAGGGTTGTAGGAACGCTGAAAGCAGTAACAAGAAATAGGGTGGTCAGTATGGAAGTGAAGAAGTCCTTGCATGACAGTGTGGTCATCCCGACACTGACTTACGGAAGCGAGGCATGAACGTTTAAGAAGAGACTCAGATCAAGAGTGAGAGGGGTGGAAATGAGTTACTTGAGAAGTGCGTGTGGAGTTACATGGAGGGATAGACAGACGAATGAGGAAGTAAGAAGGAGGTAAGAAGGAGGTGTGGAGGTAGATGTGCTGGAAAATGTGAGGGAGAGGTAGACCGAAAGAGGTGGAAGGATGGAGTGAGGAAGTATATGTATGAAGGCGGTGGTGGTTGGTGCTGGTTGGGATGAGGGGCGTCAACTGACTGGGGACAGAGGTGCATTGGGGCGGTTCGTTCGTGGCCACCCCTTCGGGGATCACGGCGTCAGGCAATAGATATATATATATATATATATATATATATATATATACAGTATATGAAACTCCCCCATCCCCATGAAAAAAAAAAATATATAAACTAGTGAAGGAAAAAAAAGGAAAATATCGTAAAATCAAAACATAAAATATATATTATCATCACAATTTTTTCCCATCAGTAAACTCCGGTCCCAAACTTCCCGTTTCTTGCGTTTGCTTCAGACTCCCGACACCGGAAAGCTCTTAAACAATTTCCAACTCGGGGTTTACGTCTGTTTTGACTCAATCAGTGGCTTTGACAGGGGGGGAAAGCGAGCCATTTATTCCTGTTTATTTTTACAGTTGCTGCCATATGGATGCCCGACTGCACTCAGGGTTATACAGTGTAGTCTGGTCATTATAGGTAGGCCAGAAATCTTGACCCCTAACCTCCGTAACTCAAAAAGGGCTAAAACAAATGGGTTGCAAATGTTCACACCTATTCCCTGGCTGACCCTTCTCCCAAGGAGAAAATTGTAGGCACCAATCTAGCAAGGCAATACCCAGGGGAGGCATATTGGCGTTTGATAAGAAGTTGTTGGAACTCCAGTTTCATTTGCCTGGCTTCCCTTACGGATTTTGTTTGTGCCACACCTACACAGAGTGATACAGTTAGCTCTCACAAACATTTCCTCTCCCTATCTACTTCACTACACTAAACAAGCACACCACACTTCATTCTGTCACAAATAAAATTCTATAAATTATCCAATGTATGATGAATGACAATGGCCCAGCCTCGAAGGCCCCTGAGGAGGGACCATAAATGCTGCCACTCTGTTGAACCCAGTCTCTCCTCCTACAAACCTGATCTTTTTTTTTCCTCACTGAAACTCAGGTGTCTGAAGCAACTACCAGCAGCCCCTTCTCTGTATCCTCCTACTTTATCTATCCTAGTTTCAAAGACTTTGACTCCGCTGAATTCTCAACTTTAAGGCTCAAACTATCCCGTCACTTTCATACTAAATATTTCTGTGCTGTCTATCTTTCCCTTAACTATACTAACTTTCCAAAATTATTTGACTATCTAAACTGTAAAGTGGAACACATCCTAGGGCACGTGGTACCCGTCTTGCAACTCAATCCCACCCCTACTCTGTGCAACTCTCCAACCCAAGAGTGAAACGTTACTCTCAAACTTTCTTCTACTCAACATCTGAGCTCTGGAACTCTCTCCCATAATCAGTCTTTCCCTCTTCCTATGACTTAAATTGCTTCAAACTCCGTGTGTCCAGGCATTTTGGCTCGAACGTCCCTTGATTTTGGCCCTGTCACTCTTTCAACTATGGGGGAGGCACTCGCTATAGGCAGTTATGCCTTTTGCCTCCCTCAATCACATAGAAAAAAAAAAAAAAAATCTAGCTCTCCTTTCTCAGAAAACTCTGTCTTAGGAGATTTCAACGTTTACCACCGCCTATGGCTCTTCTTTCATTTCACTGACCAACCTGGTGAAAATGCCTACATCTTCTCTATCCTAAATAACCTAGAGCAGTTGGTTCAGCAACCCACCCACATCCCGTATGGCTTCGGAGATCAGCCCAACATTCTTGACTTGTCTCTAACTTCTAACCCTTCCTCTTATACTGTAAATCTTCTCTCTCCTTTGGGCTCCTCCGACTATAAACTTATCTCTGTCACCTGTTCTATCTCTCCAGTACGGCCACCCGATCCTCCCAGCCGGCGATGCATGTGGCACTTTGACTCTGCCGACTGGGCGGCTCTTCGGCAGTACTTCTTTGATTTCCCATGGAATGATTTTTGCTTCCGTGGCCGGGGACCCTCGGAGAGTGCTGAATGCATTACCGAGGTAATCCTCTCAGGCATGAAGGCATACATTCCATTTTCTTTCTCTCAGACTAATGCAAAAAAATCTTGGTTTACTCACACTTGTTCTACTGCTGTCCACAATAAGGAGGAAACATTCATACGGTACCGACACCTTCAAACTCAAGAATCTCAATTCTTCCTATGTTTCTGCCCGGAATCAAGCCAAATCCGTTCTTCGACTCGCCAAACTCTCTTTCATCAATAATAAATGCACTGAACTATCCAACTCTAGCTATTTCCAAGCTTTCTTGCATCTAGCCAAAAACCTTTCAAAAACAATTTCTTCCTTGGATTTCTCTCCCCTTTTTCCACTCTGAAGGCACTACAGTCACTTCTTCCTCTGACGAAGCTGAACTCTTCGCACAAACGTTCGCTAAAACACTACCTTGGATGATTTTGTTGCTATTCCTGCCTCTTCAACCCCCTCTCTCCAACTTATGCCTAATATCCTAATCTCTTCTGAAGATGTACTTTCTATCCTCTCTGGGCTTTATAGTACCAAGAAGACTTATGGACCGGATGGTGTTCCTCCTGTTGTATTAAAATACTGTGCTTCTGTGCTGACTCCCTACCTAGGCAAACTCTTTTTTTTTCTCACTCTTCTCTAACGTCTTCCCTTCTTGCTGGAAGTTTGCTCTCATTCAGCCTGTCCCAAAGAAGGGTGACCGCTTTCAACCCTCCAACTATCGTCCAATTGCTCTCATTTCTTGCTTCTCCAATGTTTTTGAAACGCTTCTTAATTTCAAAATTTCCTTCTGGCTATTCCATAACTGCAGTTGTGGACGGCCATCGTTGACTTCCTCAACCTATCAACTCTGGTGTTCCTCAGAGTTCTTTCCTATCTCCAGTTCTCTTTCTAATATTCATTAATGATCTTAACTGCCTATCCAGTCCTATCCATTAATATGCTGATGACTATACCTTACACTATTCAATTAGATTTTCAATATGCCCCAGCAAGCAATCATTCAAAACCTTTATCTTCCAATCTATCAACCATTTCCGATTGAGGCAGAGAAAATCTAGTTTCTTTCAATGCTTCCAAAACCCAATTTATCCATTTATCTACTCTTCAAGAACTCCCACAGGTTTATCCCTTATACTTCAACAATACACAAATCAACCCTTCATCTTTTCTCAGCATTCTCGGTCTCTCTTTCTTCTGATCTCCCTGGGAAAGATCATATTACCACTCATGCTAAAACAGCTTCTCAGAAGCTGGGTGTGCTCAACTGCCTCCAGGGTTTTTTTACCTCTGCACAGCTTCTTGCTCTGTACAGGGGCACAGTGCGTCCATGTGATTATTGTTCGCATGTGTGGGGAGGATGCTCTCACACAGCACTTCTTGAAAAAGTGGAAAAGAGGGCCTTTTGTCTCATTAACTCAAGTCCACTCGCCGATTCTCAGCAATCTCTCGCTCTCTCTTCACCGCAATGTTGCATCTCTCTCGCTATTCTACTGCTATTACAATAATCATTGTTCATCAGAGCTCTCTCAGAGTATACCACTCCTCTACGTAGAGTATGTAGCACCCATCTTGCAACACAATCCCACCTCTACTCTGTGCAACTCTCCAACCCAAGAGTGAAACGATATTCCCAATCTCTCCTATTTAATTTCATTGGGAGGTGCTTGGTGTTGGGAGTGAAATTCATAGATTCGGTTATTCTATTCTACACCTGACCTCTGGAACTCTCTCCCTGAATCCATATTTCCCTTATTCAATGACTTAAATTACTTCAAACTTGGTATGTCCAGGTAATTTGGCTCGAACATTCCTTAATTTTGGCCCTGTCACTTTCAACTCTGGGAGAGGCACTCGTCACCGGCAGTTTTGCCTTTTGTCTCCCTCATCCGCAAAGACATTTTTTAAATATGAGCTCGATTAGTAAATTTTGAGTTATAGAGGTTAGTGGAAAAGATTTATGTAGTCCATTATTTATAGGTAGGCAAGAAATCGTGACCCTTAAGGGAGCCTACCTAGCCTTTTTTCTCTTTCTCTCCCTCTCTCTTTGGCTTGTATCCATTCGGCACCATTCAGCCTACTGTTTTAAGACGTTTACCCCCATCCAGGTGTCAATAGTTTCCTGGCGAGCGGTAGCGAGCCAGCATATATATATATATATTTGTTGTTTGACAGTAAGCTAAATTTGTACATTTTTTGATAGAAACATTTCTCCGGCGAAGCCGGATTTCTCCATACAATGCTGGCTCGCCAGGATGAAATTGACACCTGGATGAGGATAAACGTTTTAAAACAGTTGGCTGAATGGGGCCGAATGGATACAAGCCAGGGAAAGAGAGAAAAGGAGAGAAAGATAAACAAAGCCGGTGACCCCCCTTAACCTACTTAACTTAAAAAAAATGCTAGAGCTATTGGGCTGTAATTTGGTACACCTATTCCCTGGGTGACTCTTCCCAAATGGTAGAAATAAGAGCTCGATTACGGAAGTCCATATTTAGTTTTGAGGTTAGTGGTCAAGATTTCTGGCCTAAATTTAATGAACAGACTGTAGTTCCGGTATAACTTGATGCACTCTGAATAACCATACCTGTGTGAAAATAAACACCATATGAGGAGGAGCACTTTATTGACAACGTTTCGCATATAGTTTCATCAGACCAATGAAGCTATATGCGAAACGAAACTTTGTCAATTCAGTGTTCCTCCTCACATGGTGTTTATTTTCATTCTGTCTACTTTTCAAAGCATATTTTGATCATCCTTACCTTTATCCTTCACACCTGTCATTACTGTTCATGCGGGCCTCACCTGTTGAAGAAGAAAGGGGAAAATATAATAGATATATAGAAAATTAAAGGAAAAATGAAGTGAATCAATAGAAAAAAGGAAAAACAAATGAATAACTAGAAAAAGAAAGAACAAATATAGATATATAGAAAGAGAAAGAACAAATGTAATGAATATACAGAAAAAGAAATGAAACATAATAATGACTATACAGAAAACGAAGGGAGAAACTAAAATTAATATACAGAAAAAGAACGGAAAAACTAAAATGAATAGACAGAAAAACAAAGCAAAAATTATGAATATATAGAAAGAAATAACACATTTAATGCATACAAAAAAGGAAGAATTATAATGAATGTATAGAAAAAGAAAAACAAAATATTATAAATCTATAAATTACCGCACAATCATTCTTGTCTCTTGGGCAATGGGACCAAATAGAGGACACAAAACACAAATAAACACAAATATTAATTGATTAATTAATTAAAAAAAAAACACACTAGCTGAAAAAAGAAGCCATTAATGGTGAGGAAGAGGAAGAGAGAAGAATGATAATGCCACGGAAGAAATGCGAGATAATTATATACCGCGGGTTGGGGGGGGGGGGGGTAATGTACAGTACAACACGAGGGATAGAGGGGACCAGAAATACTACCCATCACCCCTTAACCTCAATAGTCCATCAGCCTCCCCTTAATGCATCAGTAAACCCAAGTGGCGAGTTAAGGAAATCGCAGACAGAGACAGACAGATTGTAGTTTAGTACAGTCGCGCTAATAGGTCATGTCCCAGGTGTCATTACGTTTGGCTTGATATGTGCTGTATTAATGTCCGTCAGATGTTGAATAGGGTGGGTAAGTGTAAGAACATGTTTGTATATTTCACTCGATATGAAGAAATGAAACTTAGATATTGCCGATACCAATTATTGATCAAAACCTACTTGGTGCCGCGACATCACTTATTAGCACGATTGTACAGTTGGCCACATAAGTTCTGCTCCTCTCTGTGATCTTATACGTGGAAGTATAATGCGTATGATTGAATAAAGGGGAGTTTAGTTTCTTATGTAGTGGTTAACTGATCTGATATGTCAACTGGTAATTAAAAAGAAGCCACTCTCGCAATTCATTCCTGCTATTTTACTTTCATACATAAGAACCCGACACCGAACAGAACTTATGTGGACAACTGTACAGTGTTATAGGATTACTGCTGACAAGTTATATACCGGTATACTCTCTCTCTCTCTCTCTCTCTCTCTCTCTCTCTCTCTCTCTCTCTCTCTCTCTCTCTCTCTCTCTCTCTCTCTCTCTCTCTCTCTCTCTCTCTCTCTCTCTCTCTCTCTCAAACTGTCTGCTTGCCTAACTGTCTGCTTGATAAAAAGTTTGCTAATGATAGATTAAAATCCTCACAAAATTACGAAGAACGGGTGAAATTTGTAGAACTACGACGCAAAGCCAAAACATTAATTAAGCAAAGTAAAAAGACCCTGGAGTTACATGTTGCGAATCAAAGTAAAACAACCCCATAATATTTCTATAGTTATATCAGAAAAAAAGAGTAGTTACTTCAACTGTTGGACCATTAGTCGATGAAAATGGAGAATATACCAAAGACGAAGTACAAATGAGTAATGCCCTCAATACCTTCTTTGCATCAGTTTTTTATAACAGAAGACCTCATTGATATCCCTACACCATCGCCGATTCAGATAGATAATTCTGATGTTCTAAGCAATAACACCATTACAGAGAGAGAAGCCGATATAAAAAATAGCAGCAAATCCCTACCCAGTAACTATCGTCCAATTAGCTTAACCTCAGTTGTTTGTAAAATGCAAGAAACGCTCATAAGAGACAGACTCGTAAATCACTTAGAGGAAAATAACATACATAAAGATACTCAACACGGCTTTCGTAGCAAACATTCCTGTTTACCAAATCTCTTAGACGTTTTCCACGATATCCTCAACCTCTACGATGAGAGTAAAGCTGTAGATATTATATACCTTGATTTTCAAAAGGCCTTTGACAAAGTTCCCCACAAACGTTTACTGCGAACTCTAAAAGCGCATGGAATACAAGACGGTGTGTTGAAATGGATAGAACATTGGCTCCGCAACAGAAAGCAAACAGTAGTCATAAACGGTAAGGCATCTAAATGGACCAATGTAAGTAGTGGGGTACCCCAGGGATCGTACTAGGACCAATTATCTTTCTAATTTACATTAACGACATAGATGAGGGTCTCACCTGTACAATCTCAAAATTTGCTGACGATACAAAAATTGCAAATAGCGTACTCTCAAAAGAACAAGTTGACGATATGCAACACAATCTAGATAAGTTGTCACACGTTGGGCCCAAATTTGGCAAATGAGTTTCAATGCGGATAAATGTAAAGAACTACATATCGGATACCAAAATGAGAGAGCAAACTATTCGATGAATGGCACTCAGCTTAAGAATGTAAACAGAGAAACCGATCTGGGAGTAACAATATCGAGTAACCTAAAACCGAGTCAACAATGTTCAGAAGTTGGTAAGAAAGCGGCGTCTACTCCGTGGGGCCACCTCCCGAAGCTACCAACCGCGGATGGCTGCCGACCCTCCACGGCCGAAGACAAAATCAACGACCAGTGGAGGACAACCGGATGCCAGCCGCGGGGAGCAGTCTTCGGGAGCCAAACCGTCACAACCATCCCCCGCCCCCTCCCTGGGGGCACGGGTCCTTGGAGTGGCTTCGGCCCGCGCCGGGAATTTCCATACCTCTCACACCACACACACGCATTACACAGTTTTTCCTACACCGAGAAATGACTCTCCGGCTGTCATTTCTTGAAGACTTCTTCTAGCCGGAGACATTGAGAGCAACCCAGGACGCACCTACACATACATATGTCCAACTTGCTCAAAACCCATCACTTCGAGTTGCCACACTAAGGGTTCAGTTCTCTGCAATTCATGCAGGAACTGGACCCACTTCACCTGCACAACACTTGCCTCCAAGAAACACTACACAAACACCTGGACCTGTTCTTCATGCCCCTCCCTCTCCCATTCAGATCCCTCACCTAAAACCCGTCCACCTCTCTTCCCCAACCCACCTAACCTTCCCATATCATCCACTTCCCCCCCCCCCCTTAAAACCCGTCCACCTCTCCTCCCTAATCAACCTAACCTTCCCATACCATCCACATCCTCAACCCATCACACCACACCCCATCCTAATCCATTCCAACCCCCAACTCCTGCACCCCAATCCCCACCCCCACCTCCACCATCCCAACCCTCACCCCCACCCCATCCTTGTGCAGCAGCACCCAACATACATCGTGCACATAACATTAACATTCTCCAATTGAACATAGATGGCATCAACACAAAGAAACACGAACTCTCACACTTTATCAAACAACACTACATACACATTGCCATCTTACAAGTGTGATGCTCCTGCATAGTAGCCACGTGCGGGCATGCGCGCGTGTCGGCTGCCCAGCCATTTAGAAACCGGCTGGCGGCAGCCGGCCGGCCAGCCGGCTTTTCCTTAGTATATATCCTACGACAATGTAACTAATGCCTGGGATATTCTTATGTTGTTTCACAGCTTGAAGCTGCCCTTATTCTTAACCAACGCATCTTAGTATATTTTATTCTCGATAGTTGATAGTTTCATTATTATATATAAGATGTAAGTCTAGTGAGAGTGGGAGGAGACGAGCGGGAGAGAGAGACCGGCTGGGGGACGTTGCTTCGCGTGGAGAGACTAGCTTGGGACGAGCCTGATTGTTGCCAATTGATCGCAACGTTAGGCTTAGTTTCGACTCACGCAAGGGGTAGAGGATTTTGACCCGGCAACGGTGTTGAGTGTTGCCAAGCATGGGATGTATTTCTCATGCCTAGGGTGGGGTCCAGACAGATTCAAGACTCAGAGCTCACCTCACTGTCGTACCCTTCGGACCCCCTTGATATCTATCCCTCTCAACCCCACTTAGAAACTTTCCCTCTTACTTTGTATACCTTCTTTCCACTACTTCACCAGTCTATTTAATTACCCCATCCCCTTGATAGACCTTATATCTATCATTGTATTAACGACGAGCTCTCAGATAACTAGATAGGATTTTGGGCCTTATGCAGAGATGTAATTGTTAATGAGACCTAGGAAGCTTTTTTGTTGTCTCATATTTGGTGGTTTCATGCTTGCTAGTGGGTTCTTGTGGCAGGTGAGCAGGGGCTAGACCGGAGGGGGGGCTTTTTGCGATCCTTTAAGTAAGTCTGCTGGTGCGAGTCCTGTGGACCTGCACGACTTTACTAGGATACCCGTGGGAGTCTGGGGGCATTTTCTTGTCTGTGTGCCTGTGTGTCTAGTGTTGTGTTGTGTGAGGGCCCTTGCCTAGTCCACTCAGCACTGCGCTAGCACGTCTTGCGTTTGTTTTAGGGTCGCCAGGAGAGTCAGATACTTGGGATCTGAGTCTCTCAAGAGAGCACCCTTTCAATTAGAGTAATTTGGCGCACAGACTTGGGAACGTCCCTAGGCTAGAGCAGGTGGCTCAGCCCGGGTATCCGAAGCCTATATCCTTCCGGCTAGACCTCTGCCACCTGGCAGATTAACAGCTAGCGGTTTATAATATCTGTATGCTTGTTATTGTGCCACAGTTTACCGTCTTTGTCAGCATTGTGAGTCAGGGTGTGGCTTAGAGACTCTGTCCGAGCAGGCTTGCCTGACTAAGAGTGAGAAGCACATCTGTATGTGGTTATGTTGCGAGTTGCTGCCTTTATTTAATTATACCTATGCTATTATACACTGTATGGCCTATCACTAGTATTTATTCCTGCTTATGAGTTAAGAGTTCTCTAAATCCGTAACTTACTTTCTTTGCTAAGCATCAGATCCTACAGTAGCCGCATGCAGTTTAGAAACCTGCATCTTGTCTACCTGTACGATGTTTTGAGGACTGTTTGCTTTCACCTTCTTTCACGCAGGGGTGATTAGTTGTATTAATTAACGTAACGTTAAATGTACTTTCTTCTAGTTTGTTGTTAAATTGTTTCTGCAATTTAATTCAGTTATCTATCTTTTCCTTGAAGCTTTAAGTCAACTTAATTGTGTGATCTTTTATATAGCCTGCTTGACTATCAGCAGTCTATAGTGCGTGCACCCTGTAACCGAGTCATAGGATACCTTGTTGTCCAGGCAGGACTCTTGACGGTTTAGGGTGGTTTGTTGCCTGGGTTTATAGATAAGGGTGGGATCTAGCGTTTTCCGTTGTTGCTTGTTGCCGCATACCTAGTCCAATAGAAAGAGCCCAGTGTTTATATATCCCAGGACATATCACAAGAAACGAAACTCTGCACAACACAAAAAACACCTACATTCCATGATTTCACCACCATCAGACAAGACCGGGCCGTCGGAGGCGGCGGTGGACTCATCACCCTGGTACACAAAGAAATATCATACATAGTTACCAGTGTACATACCAAATCCCTCCTCCCCCCAAATGATAACACAACAGAAATGCAATCAATTAAAGTACGCACTGGCAACAACTCCAACATAACCATCATAAACACATACATCCCCTACAGTACCAAATGAATATAGACCACACTTACAACACATCACAAACACCCCACACATCATCCTGGGTGGTGACTTCAATGCCAAAACGTCAGCCTGGTTTGTCGACAACCCTGACACAGACAGAGGGCTGGTACTACAAAACCAAACTGATAACATCATCATCCTTAACGACATCCATCAACATACCCATATTCCCCACCAAGCCCTCTGTAACCCATCATCTCCAGATATCACCTTTTGCTCCCCAGAACTCGCCCCCACAACATCCTGGAGGGTGGTCAGAACCTTAGGCTCTGACCACCTCCCAATCATTATCACCACCAAAACCAGACTCACCCCTAGCCACAAACACACATACACCAATTATAAAAGGGCTAACTGGGAAGCATGGACAAATCAGACAGAACAACACTTCACAAATCTAAACAGTACACCCATCACTAACATCAACAATGCTGTACACATACTCAATAAAACTATCCAAAACGCTGACAAGAAACACATTCCAAGAGGTAACAGAAAACGACAACCCCAACTTCACACCAGAAATTCAAAACCTCATCAGACAACACGATATACTGAAACACTCCCCAGCACCCCACACACAAGACATCACACAACAAATCCAAGCACTAAACAACCAGACTAACAACAAAATACAAGAACAACAAAAACTAAATTGGAATAACTTCCTACAAACACTTGGTCACAAAACAAACTCCAAAAAACTCTACAAAACACTAAACAGCATCACACTTTCCAACAGCATCACAACACAATCACATGCTGCAATCACAACAACAGACTCTACTCCATCATATAAACAACAAGCAAACACTCTCATCAATCACTTCTCACATGTCAGCCACCTAAAACCTCACAAAGACGACCTATGTGTCATCCGACGTAAGAGACAATTCCCCACAGACCCTGACTATACACCCTTCACCAATCACCAGACAAAGCATATCATCAACAGTCTCAAGCACTCACCCGCCTGTGGCCTAGACAACATAAGCAACATAAACCTCAGACACCTGGGACCACAAGGCATACAAGCACTCACTAACATATCAAACTACAGTTATTCACACAACACAATACCAAACATTTGGAAGCATGGCATCATCATCACATTCCTCAAACCCAACAAAGACCCCACGCTACCCTCCTCGCACTGCCCCATCACACTCCTTTGCACCCCCTCCCAAGTCATGGAACACCTAGTATTACAATTAATGATAAATCTACAGTAATACTACCCCTATTTTGTCGCTATTCTGTTGGTACTAATGGGTTAATATTATTAGTAGTAGACTTAGTATGGTTTGATGATGCGCGGAAATGTATATTTGACTTGAAAAAGATACATTGAAGTATTACAAACCTTCGCGAACCCATAAACAGGGAACGTGAGCTGGGTTTAGACCGTCGCGCACCCATAAACAGGGAACAGGAGCTGGGTTTAGACCGGTCGCGAGACAGGTTAGTTTTCGGTTAGGTTAGGTTAAGTTTGGTTAGGTTAGGCTAATGTTAAAAATACTAAAATGTGACGGTCCTTGGTATTAAACAACACTGTATATTATCAAATAGAAAATAAAAAAACAACAAATTACCTGAAAAACTCTTATCTGGTTGGTTATAAAGTTTTACAAAATAAAAAAAAATCCAGTTTCCGCGTCTGCTGAACCATCCAAAAACACGCTAAAAGGCGTGTTTTGAAGGGGGGAGGTGGTGGGGGGTAGTATAACTGTAGATTTACCCAACTAATTACACCTGACCTACCCCTAACTCCAACACAACATGGCTTTAGGCCACTGCACTCCACAAACACTCTTCTCACAGACCTTAAACAAAGAGCTTTTTACAGCATCAACTCAGCTAGACCACCACACAGATCATTATTAGCCACACTCGACATTAGTAAAGCCTTCGATGCCATCCCCCGCCACAACCTAACAAACAAAATCTACAACACAAACATGCACAACACAAAAAGGTGGCTGGCCAACTTCCTAGCAGGCAGATGTGCACACGTATCTTTTGCCGGTCAGTCATCTAGAATCAGAAACTTTTCAAACGGAGTCCCACAAGGATCCGTCCTATCGCCTGCACTCTTCAATCTGTACATGCAAGATATAACTACACCCAATACGCCCCAAATATACTGAGCCTCCTATGCAGATGACATAACACCCACATGCACACACCATGACCCAAAAAGAGCAACAGATCTCCATCAACCCTATCTCAACACACTACAAGGCTGGTGCACTACAAACAGACTTAATCTAGCTCCAGCCAAATCCACCGCAACCCTGCTCACAAGCTGGGCAGGAGAACACGAATACATCCCTCAACTCACCATAAACAACACACCCCTAACACATACACACACACCCAAAATCCTAGGAGTAACATATGATACTCATATAACATTCATACAGCACACCACAAACATTAAAAAGAAACCGACACCCAGACTTAACGCCCTCAGGTCACTTGCTCACACAAAATTTGAATACAACAAAGAAACCACCTCCACAGTATATAAACAATACATAAGATCAGTGATGGAATACGCAAGCCCAGCCTGGGCTTCTAACCTAGCTGAAACACATCATAAGACCTTACAGACTATTCAAAACAAAGCCCTAAAGATCATTACAGGCTGCACAGCTACTGCACCCACAGATCACCTACATCAAGAAACCAAATCCTCAAAGTCAAAGACCATCTGGACATGAGAGGCACTCAATTCCTGGCGGTAGCCTCCACGAACCAGGACCACCTACTAAACTACATGGCAACACACCCACAGACACCAAGAAATATCAAAACACCCAGCACACGGTATCACACACAATTACTATCATCTCTCTCTCCCTGTCCACCCCGAACCAACTTCCAGAAGCACATCCATACTCACATCTCTCGCCGATCCATCCACTCACTCACAGACAACACGCAGCTGCAAGCACGACCTCCCGAAATCCATCCTTCCGAATCCTCCCTTCCTCGCGAGGACAGAGTCCACCTGTCCAGGCTGAGATGCGGACACCATCCAGCTCTCCTGAGCTATCAGAAGAGACTGGATGACTCCGTCGTCGACGTCTGCCCGGGATGTAACACAGCACCCCATACCATTAAACACATCATAGAAGACTGCATTTCATACATCCACTTACGCCAACAACACAATCTACACTCATTGAGAGCTCTGTGGGAAAGCCCTATCTTGGCCATGGCCTTCCTCAGGGACTCGGGGCTGTTCGGCCAGGCAGCTTAGGGAACAACAAAATAATTGGCTTTATAGGCAGGTCATTTGAGCATAAATCCAATTAAGTTATCCTAACCCTTTACAATTCCTTAGTCTGCCCTCATCTGGAATACTGCGTTCAATCCTGGTGCCCTTATTACCAAAAAAATATTGACAAGCTAGAACGAGAGTTACCAAAATGATACCTAGCCTAAAGAACAAACCATACGAGGAGCGTCTCAGATAATTAAATCTATTTCCTTGAACCCAACGCAGATTAAGAGGTGACTTAATTCAAGTGTACAAAATCATCAAAGGCATCGACAATATGAACTGTAGTAAGTACTTCACTATCGACCAATCTAATTACACACGGGGAAACGGTTGCAAAATTATCGGTAAATCTTTTAACTCGCACGAATCTAAGAATTCCTTCTTCAATAGAGTTGTCAACTTGTGGAAAAAGCTTCCAAGACGTTATAGACTGCAGCACCCGTTGATTCATTTAAACTACGCCTATACAATTATCTTGCATCAAACCCGCAACGGACTGCATTTGTAAATGAATAACTTTATTTTATCCCCCCCTCAGTTACTAACCCATCTGTCCCCTACTAACTTCCTAATCCTGCCATTGACATTAGTTCCAGGGCAGTAGATCCCTTTCCAATGTTCCCTTACCCACTCTATGATAAATCTTAATTTTTACTATGATAAATCTTTGTTTTCAGGAGATGGTGTAGATAATGAAGTAGGAGCTGCACATCTTGGTCGTCTGCTGAACGATGCAGTCAAGGATTTCCGTTCAAAAAACGGGGTCAACCGGGGGTATCCAGACAGGGTAGTGTAAGTCAAATACGAACTGAAAATTCAGACAATGCACAATCCGTAACATCCAACTCTAATACTCTTAAGGTGTTTTATGTAAATGCTCGTAGCATACGCAATAAATTTTCAGATCTAGAGGAAAAAGTGTTTACAGAACATTATGATATAATCGGCATTACAGAATCTTGGTTAAATACGGAAGACAGAGACTTTTTAGCCGAATCTACGCTTTCTGGTTATACAATGTCTGAGAAAAGTCGGATCAATAGATATGGAGGAAGAGTTCTGTTTTTTATAAAGGAAAGTCTTAATCCCGTCTTAATGTCAAAACCTCAAATTCCGAATATAGACATATCTTACGTACTATTAAATAGTAAACGAGGAACTAAAATAACACTAGCTTTATTATACAGACCCCCAGCTCAATCAGTGCAAACTGACAGTGAAATTTATGAACAAATTGCAGAAATAACTAACATACAAGATACCGTAATTCTTGGCGATTTCAACTTACCCGTGACTAAATGGGGCGATATTCTTACTTCACACTCTGGACACGACCTCTATGCTAAATTGCAAGAGAGTTCACTTTTTCAATTTGTACAATCTCCGACGACACGTGGTAATAATGTGCTTGACGTTGTACTCACAACAAAAGAAGAATTAATAGAGAATTTGAATGTTGGTGATGAATTCAGTAACAGCGACCATCGTACGATAACTTTCACTTTAAAGTTTACTAGTAACAAATCAAATAGCAGCATTGAGAAAGTCTCTAATTTCAAGAAAGCAAATTTTCATAAACTTAAATCAAAGCTTAAAGAAACTGACTGGAGCTTTCTGACTAACAATAAAGACATAAATACATCTTGGGAGTGTTTCACAACCACTTACCTTAAGGCTGTGGTAAACTATCAATGGAAGTTAAATATTACTAAGCTATAATGAATCTAATAAAATCAATCTAAATGAAAACTACTCTTATATCTAAATTGAATTCAATCTGAAACAAGCTAATTTATATCCAAAGGTCTCGCATAACAAATGTATATATAGGGTAAGGTTATAAGGGTTAATATTAGCCAGGAATTAACTCGCCAATAGTTCCACGTGGCAATGAGGCAAGGGAGAACGTTTTATCCAATATGGCGGTGGACAATGGGGAACGAGACTTCGGTCCCAAGACACAAGTCAAGTTAAAGAAAGAATAAATGATTACATGGGAATGGACATGATTATATAATGTATGCTTATCTATCAGTCAGTCATGATGTCGATGAGAGCGTCTTGGTGGTGTAGCTGAGTGTGTGTGTATTGTGATTACAGGCACAAAAGCACGATCAACTGAGGGCGGAAAATTAGATGTTAACTGGTTGGTGTTCGTGAAGGCTCTGACGTACCTGAAAAGCACACCTTGCTGCCTTGGCAAACCGCCAGGAGCCCAAATTATCGTACCGCATTTAGGTTGCTCTATACGATTTAATATACGATAAATTCATATATACTACATAAGACCATGGCAATATTGCTTAATAGCATATTAGGCCTTTTATAACTTAACTTATTTACAATCTTATAATATACGATCTACTCGTCCTACGTCGTGCTGTAGGAGAGATCGTGACGTCACAGAGACATAAGAGATCACAAAAGAGTCATATTCTATCGTATTTATACGATACACTCCCCCCACAAAAAAGACCTGAACCCCACCTTAAACCTAAAGTTGCCCAGAGGCTATCTTCTGACGCCACAAGTCGACGGCGCCAGCAGCAGCGCGTCTGGGACGCGTCCCGGTCCGAGCATGATCACCATCAGTAAGAGGTGAGTCGTTCCTTTGAGAATCCTCGGACCCAGCAATAACAGGTGGAGCCTCAGATTGCAATGCGGAATCGAGCTCCAAAGCGTACAAACGTGCGATAGGACGAACAGTAGTTCCAGTGGCTGTCTTCAAAAGCGCCACCCGCTCTACAGAGTCTGCCCCCTTGTATACCTCCAATACGCGGCCTAATTTCCAGTATAAACGAGGACTATCTTCTTTAATTAAAACAACTTCGCCAACTGTAGGTGCCGTTGGTCTACCAGAGGGAGTAACACTCCTTTCCCTCAATGCTAGCAGATATTCACTAATCCACCGTTTCCTAAAATCCTCGATTATCCTGGATATATACTGGTATCTCTTAGACACCGCTACCTCAGAGTACAACGAGGGATCCTCTAACTCTACTATGGACTGAAAATCAGATGGAAACGCAGTCAATGGTTTTCCATATAGCAAGTGAGCTGGCGTTAATGGTAGTGGTTCTTGCAGGTCGGTGTACACATATGTAAGCGGGCGATCATTCACGACTGCCTCTATCTCTGCGAGGACTGTCGTCAACTCACTTTTCTTTAATAGAGCACGTCCTACAACCGCTCTTAGTCCTGACTTTACTATGCCGATACATCGTTCCCACATTCCACCAAACCAAGGTGCCTTAACTGGAATGAACCTCCATTCGCACTTCTTCTCTCCCAAAAAAGTGATAACAGTAGGATCACTACTCATATCCTTTAGATATTTTGATGCTTGGACATAAGTGGGAGCATTGTCGCTAAGAATGAGTTGAGGGAATGAACGACGGGCACAAAACCGTCTGAACGCCAGCATAAATTCTTCGCTAGACATATTATCACATAGTTCTAGGTGTACCGCTCGAGACGTCGCACAGGTAAACAATAATATATAAACCTTCTCATGCTCCCTCGTCTTCAATGCCCCTGTGTAATCTAATCCTACCGCTTGGAAAGGTTCTACGTGCTTTACACGGCATTCAGGTAGAGGTGGAGCTGGTCCAGTTGCATATGGTTTACCCTTTAGTCTCTGGCATATTACACACTTTCTCACTACGCGTCGAGCTACTTGTCGAACTCTGGGTATCCACCATGTGAGACGTAAATTTGATATAATATGACATACTCCGTAGTGTTTTACTTCCCTATGTGCACGTATGATCAATAGATCAGTAACGTGATGTCTTGTTGGCATAAGTATAGGTCGGTTTGCGCCGTCTGGTACACCCGACCACTTCAGGCGACCCTCACACCTGATGAGGCCATTGTCTAGGTGCAACCGTAGTTGACGCACTATATTCGGCATTAATGTCTTATTCGAGCTTTTCAAGGATTCTAATTCATTGGAAAAGGTTTCTACTTGAACCCATTTGATCAAAGTTACTTCAGCTGCTTTAAATTCACGAGCATCAATGTTGTGACCCCTGTTGCAGAGTTGGCCCGTTACTTTAAGCTTGAGATTGGATACAAATCGCAACACCCAAGCTACAACTCTGACTAGTTTATTATAGTCACCGAATCTTGCCCACCTCATGATAGGACCCGGTGGCTCATTTGGTTGGGCTGTAACTGCCACTGTTTCCAGTGGCAGAAGTCCCTCACCAACAGCATGCCATATAGTCCATTCACTTTCATGGAGCAGCCACTTTGGACCATGCCACCACAATTCGGACTTCATTAACTGGCTAGCCGTTATACCCCTAGTTATGAGATCACTAGGGTTTTCCTTTGTATTTACATAATGATAAGCAACGTCTGGCAAAAGGGCTCTAATCTCATCTACCCTATTCCGCACATAAACTGGCAGAGACTTCTTGCTATGTATCCAGTTGAGTGCGACCTGACTATCGCACCATACATGAACGATTTCAATATTTAATTCGCTCTCGTATGCTGCGCGTACATGTTGCACCAGACGTGCTAATAGCAGCATGGCAGTCAATTCCATTTTAGGGATAGTTACCTTTTTAACCGGGGCTACCTTGGCCCGGGCTGTAACTAAATGTGCCCCAAATGAAGTAACAACATATATGGCTACCCCGTATGCCGTGGCGCTAGCATCGCAAAACGTGTGTAACGTAACGTCACCGAACGCCGCCACTTTACGAGGTATAGGTTTAGTACATAGGATGGCATATTCATTCAACAACAATGTCCCTTGGTCATTCAGGTCCTCAGGCAAACTGTCATCCCATCCTATTTTACGTCTCCAAACTTCCTGCATTAGAATCCTAGCTCTTATGGTAACAGGTAATGCTAGACCCAAAGGATCAAAAAATTGCGCAACTTTGCTCAACAGACTTCTTTTGGTGTGCGCTCCTGTCTGCTGAGCAAAAGACCTTGTTTGAAAAGTTAGTATGTCATGTTTAGGTTGCCAGATCATCCCCAAATTTCTGGACTTTTCCTGGTTAAGAGATGCCGTACCATCCACCTGTATTAAACTCTGAAGATCTTCACTATTAGTAACCCACTCGCGGAGAAATAGATGTGCATCCGCAAACAATCTGCGTGCTTGCCAGTATGCACACAACAAATCATTTTGACTATCGCTAGTACCCTGCAAATTGTCAATGTATAATCCGCGAGATAGTTTACTTGTGTCCTCATGAGTGTCAGCTAGATGTTTTCTGATTGTGGCATTTAACAAAAACTGCGAGCAAGTGGCCCCAAAGAGTACAACCCGAAAACGGTATATTATGATGGGACTTTCAGAGTCGCTAATGTCGCCGAACCAAAGAAAGCGGGTAACATCTCTATCTTCCTCCTTTAACTTGACCATCAAGAATGCCTTCTCGATGTCACTGGTATAGGCATACTTCCCCAGCCTAAACCGCAATAGATGTTGGGACAGGTCCGACACCATGGACGGACCTGTCAACAGGCAGTCATTTAGACTGGGTTGTTGTCCTTGGTGGGCAGAACAGTCATACACCACCCGTATTGGTGTGGTGACGCTGTCTTTCTTTACCCCATGATGGGCCAGATAGTGAACCCCACCCTTCTTACACGGTTCCCTGACATCGACTCTCTCTATAAAGCCCCTATCCTCATAACTCCGAAATACATCGTCATACGCCTGGCGCGTGCTCGGTTCGTTAGACAATTTCCGCTGCAATGCGCGCAAGCGACCTAATGCCAAACCATAGTTGGTAGGCAGGCTTATCTCACTGTCCTTCCAGGGTAAACTAACTTTATATTGCTTGTCTGAGGCACAGTAGCACACAGACTCGTCAAACCTTTGTAGCGCAACTTCCGAGTCATAATCAGTCTCCATAGGATTAATGCCTATGTGATCCAATCTCCACAGTCGTTCCAGGTCGAACTCGGCAGCCATCTTAGGGTCACTAGGTTGGGAATCCTCCCTTCCCAACTCCTCTGCCGCGGTTACATTGACTCTATATATCGAGACCGTGTCGACCAGGACCTTTGACTGTGTAGTATGCACCTTTCCGCTCATGCAGTATCCAAATTTAGTGGGGATTAAAACTACACCACACATCTTTTTAAATCCAGGGTATACTATTTCATAATAATGATCTACACCAAGTAGAACATGCACCTCACTCTGATTTCCCATGGGATCTGACAAGTTAACCCCTTTGCTACGTAATGCGTGTTCCACCTTCTTCACACCCACAGATACATATTCTGGTAGGGTGTCTACTACGATACAAGTCATAAGGTACCGTTTTTTACGATAGAAATATGAAATCTCCGCTATCTCGTAGTCTTGTTTATCAGTAACCCCTGTGAAGCCCTGTAATCGAAGAGTCTCAGCCCCTACGATTCGGTGCTTCAGTCCCACTAGTACGGACCTCTTTATAAAGGAACGTTGAGACCCTTGATCTAGAAGTACCCGACAAACTTTGTTACTGTCATTACCTTCCATGGGAATCTGTATTGTGGGCAATATAGTGGTGTCTTGCGTGCTACCTAGTGTCACAGTTGTAGTACCCTCATTTTTGACGTCTTTGACTTTATCCGCTGTAGGACACAACTTATCAAAGTGATGTCCTTTGCAGTGCCGACAGGGCCTTAAGTATGTAGCAGTACATTGTCCCTGCTTACCATGTTCCCCACTTAGACAACCTACACATAGCTTTAATCTTTTCGCCTGTGCTAGTTTTGTCTCATTTGTCGGGTATTTTATGCAGAAACTCCATTTATGTTTGTTGTTACATAGCTTACATAGAATCTGAGCAGGTTTCTTATACACACCCTCTTTCTTTACTTTAGTCCCCACTGTCATGCTTATTGTTCCCCTCTTCTCCACATTCTCACTCCCTCCCGACACATACATTCTCCCTTTGTTCAACTGTAGATTAATGATCTCCTTGCTGAACTGAGTTTTGAACTCCCCCAGTTCAAATGATCTTACCTTATCAAGTATTGCCATAGGAAGCTTCTGCCGCAAGATAATGACTATCATTTCCTGCGTGGTAATCCCTAGGGTGTCTAGCGATCGAGTATGGCACTCCATATTTGCCCTGAAGTTTGTCAACTCATCAACCTTGTACTGTGGTTCTGCGAGCCCCAACAAGGCAACGACATGGGCCATTTTCAACTGCTCTCTATCCCCGTATGTGGACTCTAATAAGTGTACCGCTTCAAGATAACTACCACCCACTACTGCAAAACCCTCTATTAATTGTAAGGCCTCTCCTTCCATTTGTCCCTTTAGATAGTAAAACTTGCGGACATTATCCAAAGAGGATTCATGAACCGCAGATCGAAACACGTCCCAAAAGGCTAACCACTCGGTTAACTTGCCCCCAAATGTAGGAAGATTGAGCTTTGGGAGGTGTACAGTGTGTTTTGGGTCAGCCCTTCTATGGGCCTCATTATCGCCTCCCTTCTTACTTGCGACAGCACGCTGTAATAGGTACTTCGCTCTAAAGACAGGTTCGTCATAGAGGGCGCGATTATCACACTCTGTGACTATCTCTTCCTCCTCTATCATGTCAGCCACAATCACCTCACTCAGAGCCGTAATACGACCGTGGGTAGCCTGGACGTTTTCTAATCTAGCCTCCAATTCCTCTAGTTCAGCAGTAGTGATGAAAGTGTTGACGTCCACAATTAGCCTATTTAATACTCCCCGAAGTCCCGCCCTTTGATTTTTAGGGGCTTTGATCAGCACCCCACTAGACAGTGTCTCTTTATCGTTTTTATCCATTTTGCATGTGAGCCTATAGGCTATATATCTAAATGTTACGTTACAAAAACAACGGCCAAATAATAGTCTAATTAAGAGACGCCAACCGGCGGACTTCTATGTTATGGAGAAAAAATAGTACACTAAATAGCAATACCTACTAATGGATCATATTGAACAAGAAAAAATGTTAGGTCAGGTCATATGTCACAGGAAGTCTGAAACGGAAAAGAAAATTACTGGGGAAAGATGATGGGTGGGATGCAGGACTTAGGCAGGCACAACGATGTGACCCTGCATTCCGGCTCTAACCATCGCTTGGCTAGCCTTGCCAGTTTATCATAGAGTTGTTCCTGCATCCTGTTATATGTCCCCTTGTTCATTGCCTTAAAATCCCTTACTGGTAGCTAATTCCCGGGTCTGGGCACCAATGTGGTAAACTATCAATGGAAGTTAAATATTACTAAGCTATAATTAATCAAATAAAATCAATCTAAATGAAAACTACTCTTATATCTAAATTGAATTCAATCTGAAACAAGCTAATTTATATCCAAAGGTCTCACATAACAAATGTATATATAGGGTAAGGTTATAAGGGTTAATATTAGCCAGGAATTAACTCCCCAATAGTTCCACGTGGCAATGAGGCAAGGGAGAACGTTTTATCCAATATGGCGGTGGACAATGGGGAACGAGACTTCGGTCCCAAGACACAAGTCAAGTTAAAGAAAGAATAAATGATTACATGGGAATGGACATGATTATATAATGTATGCTTATCTATCAGTCAGTCATGATGTCGATGAGAGCGTCTTGGTGGTGTAGCTGAGTGTGTGTGTATTGTGATTACAGGCACAAAAGCACGATCAACTGAGGGCGGAAAATTAGATGTTAACTGGTTGGTGTTCGTGAAGGCTCTGACGTACCTGAAAAGCACACCTTGCTGCCTTGGCAAACCGCCAGGAGCCCAAATTATCGTACCGCATTTAGGTTGCTCTATACGATTTAATATACGATAAATTCATATATACTACATAAGACCATGGCAATATTGCTTAATAGCATATTAGGCCTTTTATAACTTAACTTATTTACAATCTTATAATATACGATCTACTCGTCCTACGTCGTGCTGTAGGAGAGATCGTGACGTCACAGAGACATAAGAGATCACAAAAGAGTCATATTCTATCGTATTTATACGATAAAGGCAGTGCAAGACTGCATACCATCGAAAATACGGCATCCAGGCCATAATGATAAGCCCAAATGGTGGAATAAAGATATTTCGGATTGTCTGCTTGCTAAAAAATTTGCCAATGATAGATTAAAATCCTCACAAAATGACTAAGAACGGGTGAAATTTGTAGAGCTACGACGCAAAGCCAAAAAAGTTAATTAAGCAAAGTAAAAAGACCCTTGAGTCACATGTTGCGAATCAAAGTAAAACAAACCCGAAAGAATTCTATAGTTATATCAGAAAGAAAAAAGTAGATACTTCAACTGTTGGACCGTTAGTCGATGCAAATGGAGAATACACCAAAGACGAAGTACAAATAAGTAATGCAGTAATGCCCTCAATACCTTCTTTGCATCAGTTTTTACAACCGAAGACCTCAGTGATATCCCTACACCATCGCCGATTCAGATTGATAATTCAGATGTTCTAAGCAATATCACAGTTACAGAGAGAAATATTGAATTGTTTAGATAAACTCAAGGTAAATAAAACGCCTGGACCTGATACAATCTCGCCTAGAGTTCTAAAGGAAGCTAAGGATGAGCTCTCCAAACCACTGACATTGCTATTCAATGAATCCTTGCAGTCTGGGACTATGCCTGATCAGTGGAAGCTAGCCAACGTAACACCGATATTAAAAAAAGGCCGCAAATCCCTACCCAGTAACTATCGTCCAATTAGCTTAACCTCAATTGTATGTAAAATGCTAGAAACGGTCATAAGAGACAGACTCTTAAATCACTTTGAGGCAAATAACTTACTTAAAGATACTCAACACGGCTTTCGTAAAAAACGTTCCTGTTTAACAAACCTCTTAGACTTCTTCCACGATATCCTCAACCTCTACGATGAGAG